>JABASL010000273.1:0-20994 GCA_019775825.1 Neanura muscorum | reverse complement strand
TTGGATAGGTGTAGTACAGTTGAAAAGTCCAGACATTCCTTGACACTCTCCTTTGACGCATTGAAGTGGGGGCTTGTCAGGGTCTATCCCTGAGCAGAGAATGCTGTCAATGTAGTCACAGCCTTCGAGCCGGATTCCAGAGCCGTTGTATCTAACGTCCACCATTATTCGTGGACAACCACCACCGGACTTGGAGAGACACCACTCGGAACATGAGTTCCAGGCTTTCCATTTCTCTGGATTAGGCCCATGAGGTTCGTCACAATTAGGTGAGGTCTCATTAGAAATGGTGGTGCACATGACTGGCTCTTCCAGGAATCCGGAACTAAGAGTCATATAAGCGGGTTTATAGATGGCAACGGTGAGGTAGACAATAGAGACGCAGCTGAGAACTGCTGTCATTTGACAGATGCATACCGTAAAGCATATACGTTTCTCGAACGGTGTGTTCATTTTGAGATTTAATGGTTTGGTCTTCGCACAAGAACTTCAGCCTTAGAAGTAGAGCATTAATGCAACACGAATTTGCTGATTGGATTTTCAGCTCCGAAAATATTTAGTTTTCTTGGTTAAAGTTGGATAATTCTAGCCGAGTAACGGTCGCTTCAAACGTTTCCTATGAGCCTTGACCTGTTGACTGCCCTTCTAGCCAATCTGCCTTCTCGTTGGAATAAAACGAAGCCAAGTCCTCCAGAATCAAATGTGACGAGTAGAATTTACTTTCACAGTATTTTTGGGCGAAATGAACTCAGTCAGACATGTCCCTGTCTTGATAGGGGCAATGATAGGCGTACGATATCCAAGCCCAGTGGCATCCTTCTTTAAAGGTTGGTTAGAGAGTGACTTCCTTTTACATTGGGATATGTCTTAAAACTTTTGCAAGAGCCAACGCACAACAGATAAAATTGCAAGAGATAAGAAATAGTCATAAATTAATTTAACTTTTGTAATAAAACGGTTGAACAGATGGGAGCGTCTAACTGCACATGTAATACAAAATAACGGGTTTGTAACTGAAGGCGGCTCACGGACGTCCCAACTTTTACAAGCGATTTGGCACGATGGCGGCACTTCTCAAGCAATACAACAGTTAAATTCGAAAAAAAACTTATTTCGACTTGGGAATAGGAGTTCTTAAGGAGAGTTGCTTCAAATTGTCTGACTTTTCTTCGTAAACATGTGATTGATTTCTTGAAATGGAGGTCACGGCAGGACGCAGGAGCGAGAACCCACTTTCACTTTTGCAGATCAGAAAGCCGCATTGAAGGTTCAAACGGAAATTTCACTTTAGTAGTACAAGTAAAGCGGGTTATGATTCTAGAATGTTAATTTAGAGTTAACAAAAATAAGCACTCTTCGGTACACGTTAGATAATTTTGTCGATTTTTTTTTAAATCTTGGCGAATGATGGTACTATTGAAGAATCTTGTTTTTGAATGCGGACTTTCCAAAGGCGTAGTTTGGTTTAGTTTCTGAGGGAGATGAGATCAATGGGAAAGTTGCCGAAGAAATCATATCCTGTACTACTTTCTCTCCCCTTTCGGAGAACTCCGATTTCTGTCGAGCAGTTCATAAACTCTTACGGTCCTATTCGCAGCCCTTTTTTTTCATAAATTTGGGTAATTGTAAAAAAAAATGCAAACTGAGCTAATATTCAAATGAGATCTACAAATCACAATTTCTCGTTCGGTCAAATTCAGATGCCAAAGCTTAATTAGTTGGCTATTTAACAAATATTCGAAAGAAATAAAATCTAAGTAAGATGACAAAATACTTTACCTGGTACGATTGTTATAGGTGGTCCTACTCCTAAACGGTTGTATTTTTTTTGCCCAGTCTAAAGCGGTTATGCAGAGAGTCCTTCCACTTACAAAATAGACACAAAAGGGTCACTTCACTGGGGTCAGAGGGGAGATTGACTTGGGCAAAAAAATTGATCGACTGCCCCAGTGAAATTGTAACCCTACAACTGACTTTTTTTGTGTGGTTCTGAAGTAGGAGATTTTCTCTTCTAAGTAAAAGTTGGCAGAGAGATGGAGTGGAAGCCTTTCTCTCTTTTTGGTGAAAGTCGTCTCTCGTTCTGTCAGGTTTTTTGCCATTCAGTTTACGTATGTATGATCCTCCGAACACCTTTTCAAGTAGGTTGTTACAAAGTTTTGTGTCATGGATAATCCCAACCACTCCCACCAATCCTTTTTAGTCTGTGTATCGACCTAGTTCTTTTAGCACATGAATGAGATAATGCTGATACTTATTGAGTAATAATGTGTCTTCATCCCGAGTTTATCCGTCAAATTTTATTCAAAGGATGAAACTTTCAGAATCAGATTGATTATTCAATTGCTATAATAATTGGAATAATAATCATCTAGCTTTAATAAAAAAAGCTCTAGCTTTCAAAGAGCCATTTCCGTTGAATTATTTTCGAGAGTGTATTTAAAAGTCTTTTTTTTTTAAACTGCAAGGATGACTACTAAGTTCATCATCTAGTGGTTGGATAAAAATTGGCGAGAAATGTTATCCTTGTTCTGAGGACGAACTATTAATTATATTCTCACGGCTGTAATTTAATCTTACACGTGGCCGTAGCAGGCAGGAGTTCAGTTTCTATATACTTTCTATAAATATTATTTTATTTCTAACAAAAACTGTATCTACATGACCGCGTAAATAATTCGGGAGTAACTCATTGCAACTATTTCCGGAAAATTAGAACTAGTTTTTGGTTTGTTCCCCAATTTATTGTACTGTCACAAGCTGACATTGACTAAAACTTGAGTCCCTTTGGGTTCTAGTGACGTTGCGGGAAAATAGCCTGCAAGATTTACAATTTCAGTTAAAAACAAAATTGGAAAGCAAAGTGTTGATTTGTCCTGCCAGCGAAAAAGAAGTTTAGTGTGGTTAAGCGTCGTTATTTAGTGAAGCGCTACAATAACGTAACGCAATTATGAAATCGTTATTGGTGTTTCACATTAGATTTTCATAGCTTTTATTAATAGTTAAGGTGTGTGAGAAGCGATTTTCGTTTTCGAAGGACGATCACTTGAGATTTCTTAAAGTCCGGTTTCACTCATTCTTCTCTTCCGCAATGCAGGCTCGAGTGTTGCGTGTAATTGTGGGTGTGTGTGTCTGGAAGGAAAAGAGAAAGAGAGAGGTGAATAAATTAAGAGCCCCATTCAGGAGGAGTGGGAAATGGCAGTGGGAATTCGAGAGGTGGCTTCGAGCCTTGGCTCGCCTCTGCATTTGCCCAGAGTTTTCTTCTGCGCCCGCTGACTTTTGGCAAAGAGTCCTTGAAGGCGTGTGGTGAAAGAATCGGAGGAATGTGGATCGTCCGTCGGTGGGTGGGCAGTGGAATTCTGGAGAAAGATCGGAGGGAACTCGGCGCCGTTCGCCGTCTCTTTCGGATCAATGGGTACTGGGTATGGTCTCAGTTCTCTTTTCTTGCTTTACTTCTTTAGTTGAGTGAAATGGATGGAGATGGGCCTTAACGGCCGATTCTGCAGCGTAGACTTACAGCAAGCAATCTAGAGCAAGGAGAAAGGCTTGGTACGAAGGAAGAGAAAGGCTGCATAAGAGAGGGATAGAAGTCTACCATAGTGAAAATAAAGTTCGAAATGGAGAAAGTGTGGAGAAAGTATACGGAGTAAGGAGTGTTTAGGGGTATAGTAGTGAAAGTAGTGCTAGAAACGTGTACATGCTCGAATCGAAGAAGTGGTGCATCCTGTTCATACCACCGCACTCCGATTTTCTACCTTCATTCACTCACTGCAATCCCAAAATGGCGAAGTTTCCCTGTCCGTGTCCCGACGTCGTCATCTCACGGATCAAGTTCTGAGTGTCCAACAGTGGGCCATGGGGTAGAAACCACTGAACCCTTTGGCAGGGGACAGAGACACCAATCAGTGGCTACAGCAGTGGGTGCGGCTATCAGCTCTTCCAACTCCAAATTCCCCTGAACCCGTCAGCTCCAGGACTCTTCGATTAGTGAAGTGAAAGTGTTTATATGCAAATTGGATTCATGCCGCCCGTAACTCAGAGGCCTCAGAGACCGATTCTGTGAGTGTGTGACTTTTAGTGATCTAGTGAAGTTTAGGCGAAATGTGAAACATCAATTATTTAGAGGTGGTGTCATGGGCCAGGGTGGACAAGGTGAGGTGAGGGACAGTTCCTGTGGGTCATTGGGGGTCAGGCAAGAGTCTGCTGGAGACCCCCACCAAGGAATGTTCCCTGGGGCGTCGTTCTGAACGAATATGCCGGGTGAGGAGGAGGAGAGACTGGGATCAACGGCTCTACTCCTCACCGCAACTCCGTCAGGCAAAGAAACTTCACGGACCAATCACGAAGCAGGTGGCCCTGGACTGCTGCCCGCAACTAGCGTAAGCAGTGGGGCGTTCGGTCTTCCTAAAATTCTCCCCCCACCGCCGTCCGCCCTCAGTTCTAGTCATCATGCATCATGCGAGGAGGCGGAGACGCCGAGTTCTTCCGACTCTGGTGGGTCGAAGCTCGAGCTGGAGCTCCAATTTGCGGGGGTGGACAATGAGACGGTTGAGCTGGATGAGGTTGAGTGCAACTATGGGAGTGCTGTCTTCGGCTCGACTCCAGGGGATCCTGGGGTTGAGACCCTGGGCGGAGCGGAAGATACTGTTGAGGAGGCCAAGCCACCGGATCCTCCGCCCATTATTCCGCAAACACTCCTCCAGAAGTGTCTCTTTTACACGACGGCCTTCTTCATCCTCCTAGCCGTCTTCAGCCTCTTCTCATTCCTCTTCCTCGTGCCTTTTGTTATTGACCCGGCCTTCACCACCATCTTTAATGAGTTTGACCCTGAGCCGGCTACCTGTCGGACTGAGTCCATGAAGAACCTTACGGGGGCTCCGTGCATTAAAGCGTGGACTTCCTGTCGCGAGGGTAAGGATTCAATGTATTGCCTGGTTTTAGATTGAATGGAAATTTTTATTAATTAATCTGGCTTCATGCGTAGGGTGCACCAAGGACCTCTTTAACTGCACTCAGATTTGGGTTAGCTACAAAAAAGCCACGCCGTCTGACTCACCCACGTCGCCACCTCCAACAGACATCAGCATCACGTCGAAGCACCCGACTTCTCCAAATAGTCCCACCTATTATAATTACAACCACGGTGGGAACGAGCCTTCCTATGCACACAAAAAGAAAAGGCACAAAGGAACTAGCTCAACAGTGTCACCACGCAGTGATAGGTTTGAGGACGCCCATCTGTACCCTAATGTTAAAGGTTGCGGCTACCCACCGTCTGTGAACTGCTCTATCTTCCTCTCGAAATACGGTCGGGTGAATACGACCTTTCCTTGTTACTACTCCAAAGTAAAACCACGGCTCGTCGTGACTTCCTTAAACATGAACCACGTGATTCTGGAACTCGCCCTGTCCATGGCCATTCCCATTCCCTGTTTCATCGTCTCTGTCATATATCTCGTATTTGCTTACTTTAAAATTTACAATACAAGCTCAACTGCCAGTAGCTCCCGCCAAGTCCCAGTCAGTACCACGACAAATAACAATGGACCTAGTCCTTCTCCGGAACCACCGCAGACCTCGCTCTCGACGCTGGACGAGAAAGCGAGAGCTCTGCGGAAGTCCTCCTCTCGGACGCTCAACGCCCTTACCGAAAAATTACTCCCCAATTCCAGGCCTCACCCACCAATGGAGATGAACGATCTCACGCCTATCATCAGCAGAAATTCAGAGGAGGAAAATCAGATCAGGAACAACAGAGCCCCCGAGCGGAATGGACCAACTAACCCACCTGTCAAAAATAAAGGGTAAATTTCATACGGAAACTGAAAGACTCAATTAATGACTAACTGAAATGTTTGCTCTTCGTTTTCCCTGATATTATATAGGACCTAAAATACAGTACCAGTTCGCAAGTGATTTATTGATTTTGGATTGATAAATTTAGTCATCACACCATTTTCATTGATGAGTCAAAAAAATTTCCGGCTTTTATTCAAATTCGTGAAGGGATGTAGTGTAAAATTTCAGGATGAAGGGAACGAATCCAGTCCTATTATCCTATTTATTTCTTTTGGTCAAAATGAAAGTTCACTTTCTCCTTCACTCCCTTTACTTTCAAATTAATTGAAGCACTTCACATGAACGCAGTTAGTTCATTGAAACTTTTACAACCAGACCTCGGGATTTTGTTTAAAAAAATTAGTATACTTTATATTCGTCAGAATTTGATGATGATTGAGCACTTGAGCACTCATTGTTGTACTCCAACAACTATGCATGCCAACGGAAGGTGAAAAGGCGCTGACAATCCGCTCCTTTCTTTTTGTACTGAAGATGAGAGTGTTTTCATGTCTGTTTTTAGGGGTGAGCCAACTCTGCTCGGGGGCGGCTTCGATGAGACGGATTTTTAGGGGCCCAAGAAATTTAAGTGAAGGATGATTTACTAGATATTCAGGCGCTTGTGACTCAATAATCTGAAACCCCACTCTTGTTCAAACGGAGACTTAAAAACGTTCGCCTCCAGCAGAGCCTTCTTCCTTTTCGCTTTGACTCGGCTCGAGTCGCAGCTGAGGGAAGTCCTGGGACCAAACAATGCCACTCCCTCGCACTGGTAATCACACCCCTTCACTTCCCTTGATCAGCAATTCCTCTCCAGTGATCCAACGTCCTCAGTACGCTTCCGCATCTTCTCTTGCATGATTGAGCCTAAAAGGGCTTGTGTGCTAGTTAACACACTAGCCTGACTTAACAGCGGTTGTATTTAGTATCTGAATCTGCTTTGAAATGTTGCCCCATTTCAATTGACGTAGTTGTTCTTTCTTTTAACATAGACGCCTCGAGGTGGATGTGCGTTGTGTGAATAAGGAGACGTCCTTGTCCCACCCCTGTGAATTGATGGGGGAGAGATTTCTGGAAACGAATGAAACCGATTTACCTGCGAGGATTAGTTCCTTCCCAACAAATGAAATTCCACAGAGAAAGTAAACGGTTTCTAGCGATTTAATTGCAATTGATGAACGATCGTTTTAGTTAATCTGGTTTGACTTGTTTAGGCCTATTACGCATTTAATAGACGAATCTGAGACCTCCAGAGCGGATAAAAATGGTAGGTTTGGTCCCCGCCATTACAGATAAAACGTCACTGCCGCTGTTGCTCTGTTTCACAATTTTCACGCAGTTTCCTTGGTCCACACGCAAATTCTAGGTTAACGTGGCCGTTTCCTTCACTTAAAATCATATGCCAAATTCCAGGAGCGTCTGTCGAAATTTTATGTCACGTCGTGGAATTTCTATTTCGCTGGAACGTTTGTTTCTTAAAATTATTATGCTTAAAAACAACAACAGAATTTCATTATGTGTAAATTCCGATGGAGAAGCCCACTTTCCTTTCGGTTACCAGCGAGTTATTCGTTTCGGCCGGAGTAAGGCAGATTGTCACATTCGTTCGGTCACACTTTCACTTTCAGCTTATCTGCCCAACCCCAATTCGTTGTTCTCGATAAGGATCCGGTAGGGTTTATATAACCCTACCGCACTTTAATCAAGTGACACAAAGAAAGGGGCCAATGAAGTAGCAGCCGGGGCTTAAGATAATATTTTGAATATTTGCTATGGTGAACCAAAAGAGAACGGGAAATATTGGCATCCCTGCCTCACTCCGGTATTTCAATATTTCAGCGCTCGGTAATTTTTTTTTTCGGGGTTATTTTATACATGATGGGGACAAGCATGAGATTTATATTATTGCTGTTTACCAAGGGCCTTGGAATTATGACTAGATCCCATTCCTGACAGGGGCTTTAGAATTCTGCGGTAAAGTTAAGGAAATGGGCGGGTACTGAAGGTTTCCCTCCCCGTGTTTTCACTAGTACATCCGAACCAACAACTAAGAGCTAAGAAATTCTAGAGAAAGCACCGGGGAAAGAATCGAAACAGCACCAAACGCTTTTCGTTTTCCCTCTTTATATTGTTCTCCCTACATCAAAAGTCCAGTGAGGAAAACCAATGTAATAGTAACGCTTTATCTTACCTTGTTGTTAACCTTTACCGCATTCTGCTTGTGTTCACCCTTTGCTATGGCTTGTAAATCGCTTAGCTTTTAAAAGATTAATACGTATTGGGAATTCGCTGAATCTAATTTTCATCTATTTATTTTTTTCAACAACAACAGAAACTGGCGGAGGCGGAAGATGATGATGAGTGCTTGAGCTCTAACTGGGCGGACAGTTCATCCCTGAAGAAGAACTTCCACGGCTTGGGCGATCTCTCCTGGAGACCCAAATAATTCTGTGACCCCTCAGCTGACCAAACCTCAAAATCAAAGGAATTAATCGTCAACTTTTACCTTTTCATCACCACATTACTACTTCTTATCACTCAAAAACGCAAGAAGAATCAACAATTTGCATCAAAAATCGACAACAAAGACAACTCTTCTAAATTAGTCTTCTCAATTTTATGATAAATCCAAAGAGGATTTTTGTGAAGAATAACGTTTATTGTTACACAGCCAGTGTTTTTAGTCACACGCAAAACAAGCAGGATTTTTATTATTTATTAGCAAGTTCGATTTTTAGAAACAATGAAACCACCGCCCTGGGTCATCAATCGCTGCTCATCTTTTGCAATTTCAAATTGTTCTATTCTCAAGAAGAAGTTTATGCCCGCCTCCCGTTTGTCAAGAGACTTGAGAGATCCCAGTGTTTCTATTGGCTACAGCTGTCAGTTTAGCTGACTAACTGCGCTTTGTGCCTTGAATTTTATTGTTTCCAATTGTTCATCCTGTCTTCATTTTTATCCTATGGAACAATTCTTAAAGTTAAATTCTCTTAATTACAATTAGAGTTCAAGTTTGTACAACTTGCTCCTTGCGTTGAACTTAAGTTTTGTCATTAACTAATTAACAAACCTTGCTACTGCTGCCCTCCTCAATCCTCGTCCTTCTTCTGCCCTCCAAGAAACAAAAAAAAATCACTTCATAAAAAGTTTGTTGACTTTTCCGTGAGGTCAACTTTTTAAATTCGCAACAACGAAATAAAAAAAAAGTTACACCACAATTTTATATTATGCAATGCGACACCAAAAAACGTTTTGAACTTAACAATTTAATAACAAACCTCTTTGTTGTCTTTAATTTCCATCCTTTACCTCTTCTCCTTATCTCCTGCTATTGCTGTGTTAAAAGAAAACTGCTTCGTCAAAAACTGACGATGAGAACAATCGTCAAGCGTAAAACTTGAATTCTTCCTGCCGTTAATTATGGTCTTTATATTTACATTTCGCTCTAAAAGAAAACTTGTAACAACTTGTAAGGCTAAGTGAAAAAACAAAACAAAAATTGTATAACAATTCCAACTCCTATTTATAAAAAAATCAATTGTTACTGAAAAATGAGAGAAGAAAGCCAGGGAACTCAATTGCATTAGACTCAATAATATCAAATGCGCCATTGTTATCAAATTCAAACCTTAACTCTTAAATGGTTATTGAAGAATGCTTGGATTTGTATCCGACTTCCATTACTGAATCGAATCGAATCATTACTGAATTGGCCCGATTTAAAAAAAACTTTTGTAATTCGAGTTAAAGATCGATTCATTTCGTCATTGTGTTCGTTTCGTTTGTATTAATTCACCTTGCGTTTGTTACATTGCCTGACTGATTTTATGCTATTTTTTTCTGTGTCATGCATGGTCAATGGTCACCATGTTGCTTTCCCCATTTACCAAAAACCAAAGCAAATCTTGTCGAGAATTTTCCCCATGTTCTACAAAATAAGGTTGGAGAAAGTCTGAATGGTAGGGTTTTTCTGACGTTTCAAGACTGGAACTCGACTCATTTTTTCGCATTGTATGGTTAGTACGAATTGGCAAGTCTTTGTTCCATGTTGAGATTCTATTGACAGGAGCAGCACTGCGACAGGACGTGAAATTCCGTACTTCCTTTACCGAAATTTGGCAAAGGCCCTTCTTTTGTTCTTTTTTTCACTTTCTCCTGCGCATTCCAGGAGAAGTCAAGAAATTTCTCTTCGCATCTAAAATTGTTTTACCAGATCGCTTGGAAAAGATACCCGTCCTCTTTCTATTTATTATTACAACAGTATTCAAATGGCAATGCTGCAAGAAATAAAAGATGGCTCCAATCTAGAGGCTAGACTCCATCGATTTAAAAAAAAATACATTTTATCACCATGCTATTTTAAGACTTACTTGAGCGTGAATTCCAATCGCAAGAAGATGGTTCGACTGAATTTTCATCCATGGCTTATTGGAAAATTCATTACGAAGAAAGTTGCAAGAACTCCTAACTTTCGTTCTGATCAATTTTTTTTCTAATCTGTTCAGACTCGTTAATTTAATTCTGTTCCGAACAAGCGAAACAGTGTAATTCGAAGGACTATTAAACATAATTATTCGTAATTTTATGCAGGATTTGGTCATGATTCCTCTGTGGTTATTTCGATTTCAGAAGAATCAAGTGTAATGTCGAATTCAAATTGGAAGAACAAAGAGAGGTGAACGTTATGTCGCTTGTTTTCTTTTGAGTTCCAAGCTTTCGTCTTGTAAGCGCACTTTTTACCGGGCAGGTTGCTGAGCGGTGTGGATACTCTAAACGGCCCAATTGGGAAGCCATAAAGTATTTATATGCGCCGATAAGTAGTTTCCATTGACAGGACCCCGCTGTCTGTCATTGTCTCTCCCAAGTGGGGAGGTGATGAAACGGAGAGAGTCACTTTTCCCGGGAGACATTTTACTTCTATCGCTCAGAAGTTTGGAAACGCTCTGAGAATGTTGGTGAATCGGTATGAATTTTCTGGAGCTACAGGAGCCTAGTGATGGAGGTTGCACGAATCGTGAGACCCTTCATCATTCTAGAGCACCTCCGCTTAGGGTTCTGGAAAGGGCTCAGACGTTTGATGAAACTCGACTTTATCGAAAGCGATTAGCTCCTTCCACCGCAAATGGAAGTTTTGGTGGTCTGGGACGAAAAATTGTTCAGAGACAAAACTCAACTCCCGTTAATTTTTCATATCCACCATCGACTGCCGCCGCAAGTGCTTCAACACAGCAGAGACGCGCGTCAACGGCTGGGGCAGCTCAAAAATTGTTGGCTGCCAAGAAACGGAAACAGGAACTGCTGGAACGAAAGAATCTTGCCACTAAAAAAAGGGGTTGGCCAGCCAAGCTCAAATCTTTTGCAACTGTTTGTGTTTCGACGCTTTTAGTATTAGCTGGATCTTCTCTATTGTTCACTTCTCTGTTGATTGTGGATCCCATTCTTGTTGGTTTGCATGCTCAATTTAGGAATGAACCTGGGATTTGCAGGTGAGAAATTATTTAGAATTAATTTTAATATCAAATTCCGAAATTTGTGCAAATCGCAGCATTTCGAAAAATTATTCATTTTATTAACGTTCTTTTGTGCGTTACGCTAGAACACTTTTTGAAAACCCACATTTTGCGACTTGGCTTAGCGTGAGCCGTGTCTACTTTCGTAAGAGCAAATTGTGCAACGTTGAGCCTGCCTATAAATTAAATTAGGGGAATTTATTTAGACCATACTTTTACTATGATCTAAGTCGACTAATTTTCTATTTACCCGGGCATGGTGCAACTGGATACAGTTTGAAGAGTCATGCATATTGAAAGGCCACGGTTTTGTAAGGCACATGTGATTGGGAAGACCTTGGTCCCCTGACACTCTTCATCCTGAGGACTGGAGGTCCTAAGTTATCCAATATTGTCGCCCTGCCTCATATCCTAGTACTGTCCAAAAAGTGTTCCAACAGGGTACATAATTGCATACTGTTCAATTTTCGAAAGCGGGATGATCGACCCCATACAGTGCACATTGTGGACTGTTGACATTGAAGGTGTGGACCGATTTGTCCGATCTTCAAAATTAATATCCGCATTGGAATATGGACCTTGTGTACCTTTGGACAAGTTCTGAGGCGTAGTTTGGGTTTGCCTCGGACGTTGTTCAATTTTCGAAAGCGGGATGATCGACCCCAAACAGTGCACATTGTGGACTGTTGACATTGAAGGTGTGGACCGATTTGTCCGATCTTCAAAATTAATATCCGCATTGGAACCTTGTGTACCTTTGGACAAGTTCTGAGGCGTAGTTTGGGTTTGCCTCGGACGGACGGACGGACACGACGACCACAAACGCCCTGAAATCACAGAGCAAAATTGTGCTGCGTTACCGTTACGTGAGAACAAATGAACTTGTTCAGTTTTATATGGACCACATGTAGGCATGACATAGTCTATTTTTGTGATGGACGTGGCGGCATACGACATTTCAGCCAGGTCAATCTGCTTTTGTGTCAAATTGTTCATAAATGCTCACTTTACATTGTGCATTGTGAGAACAGATTAACTTGTGCATGAAATGTGGTACAGGACAGGGCAACCTTAGCTTAATAAATTGCACGCTAATAAAACGCTTTGAAAAAAAGTCACTCATGCAGCGTTTTTCTGTTTTACAATAAATGACATTTGACCTATACTCCTGCTCACTAAGGGGCCGTTTGCGTTTGAGTACCCCATTATGCAAATATGTTTTGAAAACAGTTACAAAACCCATAATAGTAGACCTAAGTTTTTACTTGATTTAATTTTCTTGTTTCTCATTCGACGTTATTAAATTTCCGGAAGATTTTTTGTGGTTACATAAAAACCATCAAAAAAATTCATTTCCGCAAATCAAACGTTTCACGTGACCCCATGCATGATCTCTTTCTTTAATTTTTCAGGACGTCAATGGCTAAGAACACAACAGGGCCTGGAAACTGTGTGATGCCTTCCTGTCGGGAAGGTTGCACTGCAGATCTCTATACTTGCACTTTTCTGTATGTGATGTACTTTGAACCCCCTGACCTCAACATTAGCTTTGTACGAAGTTACTACAAGGTAGAAATTAAAGACTGGGATCCTGACGAATTCGATGAATTTCTTCCGCTCCCAGGAGCCAACGCAACTAATAATTCCTACCACAATAATAATATAAGCCAAAGTAAGTCGGAATCGAGCTTAAGAGCACTATTTCGTTCTTTCCTTGTAATACAATTTCAATTGTAGATATCACGGCCATATTGATGATCAATCCGAATGGGTGCGGCTACCCACCAGAGATAAATTGTTCCGATTTTTATGACCGATTTTCTAGAAATGGAACTGTGTTTCCATGTTTCTATAGCGATTCCTTTTTTAACGAAGAACTTGGAGTGGCCGTTCCTTTTTATGACCGAAGCCATGAAATCATGAACCTTGGGCTCTATGGTGGCATTTCTGTGGGTGCGGTCATTGTCCTTTCTTGCTTTCTCCTCCTTCTTACCAAGATCAAAATCCAACCTAAGATTTCTGACTCTACGGAGACGGACCAATATGTGGACATGGAGAATCAATCAACCACCACTGAGACCAGTACTCCGCCAGCTAGGAATCCAACTGTTGATGATTCCACAAGGTAAGGGATAGTTATTTCGGACTCAAGTGAAATGAGTACAAAAATTGATCAATTTTTACGAGTTGGTAATTCTACTCTAATTTGTTAATTGTGGGTTTGTAAAAGCGCATTAGGTTATATTTAGGTTATATTTAGGTTACATTTGAAACTTGGTTTCAAACCTTGTGGCACAAATTTTGATGACCTACAGGAAGGTTTATGAGGAAAAAGTTTAAATGAGGTCATAAAGTAATAATGTTTTGAAACGCGTCACGAGACTTTCCCATAT
This sequence comes from Neanura muscorum, assembly GCA_019775825.1. Classification (NCBI taxonomy): domain Eukaryota; kingdom Metazoa; phylum Arthropoda; class Collembola; order Poduromorpha; family Neanuridae; genus Neanura; species Neanura muscorum. Next base: position 7,256 of record JABASL010000273.1, on the reverse strand, counting down.
TGATCAACTTTCACTGGTAGTGGCCGCTTGAGTATTTCGAATTTGTTCTAATCTAAACTTTATTTTCTTATGTATTATAAAGCTTATTCCTGCTTGTTCCTCATTTTTTGTTTTCATTTTCTAAATGATGGCTTTCACTTACTTTCGGCCTGTAAATTTGAGCGAGTGGAGCAAATACAGAAAACTTGTAGGGACATTGGAGTGAAAGTAGAAGAAAGTTACGTCCAGTTCACCAAAGTTCATCTAATATTGACGAAGGTTTTTTTTTAATCGATTCTTTCCTTTTGGCTACTCCATGCCGTTATTGGTTGGTCACATATGTTTGTAGCTGAACTTTCAGTTCGAAAACTGATGACGATATTCTCTTTCAACATGAGCACCACAAACCTGAGTGACATGAGAACGTCCCTTTTTAAGTATTTCGTCAATCCAGATTAAATGAATCAATGTCATCTTCCTAGGTTCTAATCGATAGTGGGTTAATCTCTTAAATTAAAGCTTTTGTACTTTTACAATTATTATGTTTGTCTCTGTTTCAGACTTATTGACAAAGAAGCAACTAGAATACGAGATGGTTTGATTGAAATGTCTGAACGACGTAATGGCCATGGTCCGAAGAAAAAAGAAGCGTTGATACCAAGTTCAATTTCCCTCCTCGCGAAGACTGATATGGCGGCCGTCCATGGCAGAGAAGAAGTACAACCACCTTCAACGTCCAGGACTCTTCCATAACTAAAGTAAACATCCGAATTTAAAATAAATATTCGTAATTCGCATAAATGACAATTCAATTTTTAAAGGTCAACGTCTCTAGGCCTTGTAAGTAGGAAATTTATTAAACAAACTGAAAAGTATTGTGATGCTAAGATTGTTAGTTTTCTTCAAAACAGCAATCTTCGAGTGTACACAGACGCTTGAGAGCCGTTTGCAGAAAAACCTTGATAGTAGGCTTAATTTTATCAGCGATAGTTTGGAATTCGTTCATGATGGATTGTTCCACGGCGGTTGCCACATTGGTTACAAGGCCCTCCCCTCTAGAAACTTTTGCTTTGGTGACTTGAGTACGCGCCGCTGCCGACGCAGCTGCAGCAAACTTCTCACGATGAGTATTTAAAAATACTCCAACAGCTCGTGTCACATCCGCAGAAACTTCATCGCGAAGTTTTTTGTTGCAAATGGCATCGGAGGGGCGGTTTGCAGCTCTTGTGACAGCAGCAATACCTGACAGGAAAATAGGTTAGAGACAGTAGAACCTTTATTTCAAATCGGCGTTTCAAGTTGCCATTAAATTATTATAGCCTGTGATCGATAACAACTTCAGGGTGAACCATAAATTAATTATTAGTCAAGAAATATTTCGTGTACCGATTAGTAGATAGAAGATTGGTAAGAATGACTTAGTCGTCCCAAATGGCGTTTCCATGATTATCTTTTTGGCAACTGAAAGGCACTAACCGAGAATGTCTCAATACAAGTTCCATTAATTTATTAAACCTCATTTTTAATTTTCTGAGAATTTTCACCACAAAAATCAATCAACCCTAATTTATTCAAGTTTAGAATCTGTTCCGTAATTACAATTTGGTTTCTGCGTATGCTGTTACAAGGTTAGGTTAAAAATAACGCATAATGTTAAGAATATCCAATCAAATCCACACACGTCAGATTGACCGGCGTCTCAGTCAGGGTAAATAACAGCAATTATTAAGGTTACACAATTTTTGTAGGATAATTCTGCTTACGAAGCTCATTGTTTCGTCAAGTTGAAGTTTAGCAACTGAACCTTGCAAATATGCGCTCACGTTATTCACAACGGCGTCCAAATTCATTCTTCCCGGGTCAATACTTCTACCGGCTGTTTCCCCCGCCATGGCAGAAACCTCTTCCAGATTAGCTTTGACAGTGACCTCGACGAGGCGACTAGCATTGAGAGACATTTCTGACTCTAATTCCCGAAGGCATTTTGCATCCAGAAAGTTCAACTTGTTCCCGAAGTTTTTGTCGTAAGCGTCTTACAACAACAAAAAACCAACAAATTATTTCGCACAAACGAAAAGTGATACAGTCTTTTTAGTAAAGCCGTTGCTCAAGTTGTAGAAACCAAACATGCCCGTCGATAGAGGGATTTAAAAATTACTTAGTAGGCCGAAAAACATAATCTCTAAGCAAGCATCCGTGAAGACGGTCGTACATAAACAGGTTACTCAAATTTACATTGGGGGTTAAACAGGTTACTCAAATTTACATTGGGGGTTAAACAGGTTACTCAAATTTACATTGGGGGTTTAATTCTTTGGTCCGCTAAATAGTTTGTATACGGTTTTCTTCGGACGGCCTCGTTTGGTTTCTAAAAATGGGGTAAGTTAACCAACAGAAACCTGGATCAGGCTTATTAGAATTAGTGAATACTGTTACCTGTGAAAAATATGAAGAAATTGTGGAGGAGAATGAAACGAAGAAGACGCATCCTAACTTTTAAAAAAATACAATCAAGTTAAAAATGAGTGTCTTAAGAGTTCTGCACTTATTAGAAATAATTAAAAATTAATTGGTAAGATTCCCAATTAGGCCTATTTACTGCTTGTAACAGCAATGGTTAATAGAGTCACAGAGTAAATCTAAACTGGATTGCGTGAGTATTTTTGAATATATCTTCCATTGAACGCCTTTCATAGCTTCAGTTACTTCCAACATGACGCTCTCTACAATTGAATCCAAAAGACGGTCTGAAATTATTGACTCAAAACTCTCCATCATTTTTTTTCCAGCATTCCTTCCAGCCGTAGCGCTTATGGGGCTAATAATTTCGCCCATGATGATTAGGACTAATCCTCTCGTATCTTTTTGCATTGTTTCATCTAATTTGGCAAGACATGTTCCCCGCAAATCTCCCATTGGTTGGTATTGGATCCACCCTTCAACGTATTTACAGCCTCCGCCTGGGCCTGCAAAAGAAACTGTAATTAAGAAAAGACACTTTGAATTGGCAAAGCGGAGAATCAGGAAGTGAAAATTTCCAAGGACGTATTTGCTTACAAAATAACAGAAGTGTAGCAGCAAACGCGATGAACTGTATGAGGATCCTCATGCCTGTTAACACTCCAGGAAATCAATTAACACGGCTTCACCGCTGTTCTAGCTGGAATGAGCCCGTAATACTAACTTGTCAAACTTTTGTTTAATAACAAGATAAAATGGCAATTACGTTCATTTAGGAAGTTCCTCATGCTTAGTTTTATTCGTTCACTTTTTCCTCATAAAGCCTTACTTCCTTCAACTTGAGGAAAATTGTCGGTCTTAATGCTAAAACTAATTTGTAAAGATAATTGATTAAGTTAATAATTTTGGGATTTCTTCAATTTAAATGATCTGATCTACAGATCGATTCTTTCTACATTTGTGGATCCATTAAGACTTCATAACTACTGACTTTTAACAGGACAATAAAGCTTCGTGTAACAGTATATAATGTATTTGTAAGTGTACTTTTAGTAGGACATTTAAAATCATAACTCTAATTAAGCGTAACTTAGCACCACGTCATTTAAATCACATTACAGCGTTAACACCTACAACCCTCATCTACGATATTAATACCATTTTGTATCTCTCGCCGCACCGGTATAACTCCGCTATCACGAAAATGGAAATATCCATTACAGTTATACAAATAAAACCACAAATTCTCGTCCTTCAACATTCTCCGTTTACACATAACTTCCATAAGACTTTCTCCTGAAGAGCGAAGAACTGTAGTTTTACCGTATAGTGAAACCAAAACGATTTGTACAGTTCGGACATATAACTTGCTACACTGTCCTACCTGGTTCTAGGGAAAACATTAAAATCGAAAGGCAATTATCACAAGGGAGCTGGAGAAATCCATTCAAATCTAAAAACCTAAACCAATTGGCTCATATGTATCTAAAATGGGATTACATGGGAATTTACAAAACGAGTAGCAGCGATTTGAAAATCTTCACTGATCCAAGAATTCACTAGATTCCTTTTCCCCTCAACTAATCCCGCGTCAGAGAGACACTTGAGGCGGGGGATGGAAGATTTTGTCAAAGGTAGACTGCTCCACTGCAAAACAGCGATAATAAAAATAAGATGTACAGTTTTAATGTTAATAAAATTAACAACAGCAAAATCTTCATTACCAAAATTCCAAGCGTTCTTATATAAAAAACAAAATCTGATTTTTAGGAGTTTATAGCTTACTTTACACCTGAGGAAGTTCCTGACTCGGATGACGACTTCTTCTTGGTATCGAGCCGGCCATAAAACTTCTGTAACTAGGCCACAGTCTTTGGCTTCACTAGCAGTAAGCACGCGCCGTCCATAGATGAGATTATTGAAGGCTGCTCGGCCTAGACTTTCATGAAGTAGTGTGCCTCCTTCAGGGACTTGTTTTAAAGTCAAATAATTGCACCGGAAAGTACATTTGTCGGAAGCATAAACGAGATCAAATAACGGCAAGCTTGTCACGAATAAGTTCGAGACGGAGGAGTGGAGTGAGATTATCGTTAGCTTCGTCAGCACGGACAATGTGTAAAGGTAAGTGCTGTTCATTACAAAGAAGTCCTGTAAATAAACACGTAACACTAGCCACGATAATCCGACGACCGACTTACTTGATCGCATCTGCCATTTCTTCAGCCACTTTCTTCTTCTCCCTTCCCCCAATCAGTTCTCGGAGGTCAATACCGTTGCAGAACTTCGAGTTTCCCGAACTTGAGATTAGGATGAGTTTAACTCTTGGGTCCCCACCCAGTGTCTGTAATGTACTTGTCAGGTCCTTCAGGGACTGGAGAATGAAAATAAAGTTAGCCCAGATACTCAAAAACGAATGCACAAGAGCACATTTTGAATGACCTTCAAATCAATAGTCCATCTCCCATTCGCTTGGAACGTAATTGTGACATGCCCAAGACCGTCTTTTGTCACGGACGCTAAAATCCGTTTCTGTTCTGGGGGGCCTATGAAAATAGAACGGTAAGATTACCAGCGCCAATGCCACATGAACGGCTCGTTACGAACTCGATTCTTACCTTCATTCAGATCTGTCCTATTTCCAGATGCATCTTCCGAGCCATTGCGGCCACCTTTCAAAGTGGCAAGGAGACTTGCTCGGCGTCCCTTAAACCAAGCACCAGGGGGGCCTTTCTGGAGACCACCGTTCGAGTACCCATCTTCAGACCTCCTCCTTCCCGTCTTAGCTTCGGGTTTTTTTTTCTCACGCAATTTCTTGACAGAATCTCCACTTCGATTTCTCACCGTGCTGAGGACTTGTAATCGCTTGAGATGCAGTGCCTCCAATTTCTCCTTTTTGTTGATACCACCATGACCGTTGTTAGTTGTACCTGGACTTGCGGTTGTTTCACACAGCATGTTCACTGTTCCTTCGTCCATTAACAAGCGATCCAATTCTGTTCTCATTTGGCGAGGTTTTTTTAGAAGAGGCGGTGGCGACGTACCCGTAGCCTCAGACGTTGACATCTTCCTATTGGTCAGAAAGCGTTTTTATAAAATTGCTTTGAAGAACGCTGGAGTACAAATTATGGATCTTGAGAAAACGTCATACAAAACCCATGTAGGTTTGCAGTGAAGACTGTTTAGTTCTTGGAATACGGAATAATTACTGTCGCATTGTTGACAAAAACAAAAGTAAACTCCAATTAACACAACACTTTAATTTCAGTTTTCCAGTACTTACATGAGTGAATGAGGCTTCTAAAATTTTGGATTGTGATCTGACAGATGATCTCTGGAGAATTTGAAACTCGCGCCAAATGACCTTGAAACGTTATTGGCGAATACAAAAGGATTCCGTATTTGACACTACTGGAAACTTCGAAAATTGCAATTTGTGAAACACGAATTTTCAGAAATTCACGAACGTTCGTTTGGCAATCGCTTGACCGACACAGAAAATCATGCTAAAATCCACCGCCAATAACAAGAACAATAATGAGCTCTAGCATACACGACTCAACAAATCCGACTTTCTCCACCAAGTGAACTTCCTAATTCCAATAATCCAATAATTGATTTTTCGATATTATTAGGTGTACAAATTAGAATTTCGAACAGGGGTGTAGTTTGCTTTGAGCGAACGACTGCTATTGTAAGTCAACTTAGCAAAATCGCCTTTGATATTGATACTGCCTGCATTTCCCTTTTCCAAGGCATCGAAGAAAGGTCTCGTCGAAATGGAATCGATTAGCTCCGTTTCACAGTAAGTTACCAATAAAATGCCGGGTTTCTGTGCCGCTTCACAATGCGTCAAAACTAAAGTACAAATTCGGTTTATGTTAGAATTCATTCCCTTTTCCTTTTAAAATTAGTTTGTAACGGAAAAGCGTTAAAAAGACTCACCAGCTGCACTAAGTCCAAAAACAATGTTCGGTTGTGGAAGAACGCTAACACTTTTGAAGATGGATGATGAATCTTGCTGTATCGCAGAAGAACGAAGGTAGAAAAGTATCCCTTGAACGTCAGCCTCGCCGCGATAGGCTACGCTTGCCTCCGAGTGAAAAATCACAACATTTTTCGCAGCTTCGATTATGAATGATATCTAACGTAGGAAAAACATGAAAGTTTTAACGTAAAGAACTTAATGATTGTTGAAAACTTACGGATTTGGCAACTTCATTCGAAAGAGATCTTGGAAGACCATACATGTCAACCAGAGCAAATACAAGCCTTCCTGGACCACTATACAGTTTCACGACTGGACGCCGGTCTGGTCGGCTTAACAAAGAGTCAACAATTCCGCTGAATCCGCCATAATAAATGGCGCCCAGAAATTGAAATTTCTCTTCGCTCAGAAATCCATTTCCAAAACCTGAAAGTAAGTCTTCCATTATTATTATACCTAAGAAGCAGGGTCAGACTAACTGAGAAGCTCCCAGTGGAGTTTTTACCGTAAGCAACTTTCCCCTGGAACACGTATAAACGTATATCACCCATCGTTGTGAGTTCTTGGAGAATTTTATCTGCGCCCGCGTTAGCATTCACTTCAAAAGTAATACTAAACGGTCATAAAAAAAAGTGTAATATAAATTAGCGTTCTCCAAAAATAATTATGGAAAGAACCATAAAGGATCGGAAAACGAACCGTAGTTAGCACTTGTCAACAATTTTAGTGCCGTGAATAATTGCATACTCTAGATCCAAAATCAAATGAAGGCTGACGCTGTCTCAACTTCATATTTTTCCTTGTTTCCTTGACTTTTTTAGACAAGTGTACT
>JABASL010000272.1:0-20999 GCA_019775825.1 Neanura muscorum | reverse complement strand
TAATAGCTGTATAACATACTTAAGAATGGAGATGATCGGCGAGTGCGCTTTGGGTATGTTTGCTTGTAAGGTCAACCATCGATTTAACCTCAAGTGCTCAATTCGTAGACTGGGGTTTGTTAGATTTTTCAGAAGTTGAGAATGAATAATATTAACTCACTGAAGACTAGAGCACACAAAATTCGACTGAAGACACTGGACGGACGTCAGAATGTCCAAGTCCAAGACATCGGACTCAGATCAATTGAATAATTTACTTTTTTCTATTTTCACTCCGTTTTGCTAATATCAAATATATATTTCGAGTCCTTTTTTTATATATATATAATTCCTTAGTATTTTTCATCAGATCATGTAATTAGGATTTTCCTAAAGTTTCTGAACTAGAATAGAAGATGCGCCTCCACCGCCATTGCAGATGGCTGCAACCCCATATTCTCCTGCTTTCAGCACATGTGACAGGTGACACACGAGCCTAGCACCAGACATCCTGAAAACGATCATTTAAATTCATGTATCTCATGGAATGTTAATAGTGATGGTAAGTAACTTTGTAACCCTACCCAATCGGATGGCCAATTGAAACTGCGCCTCCATGAACATTAACTTTGCTTGGATCCAAATCTAGCATTTTGATGTTCGCAAGGACAACAACACTAAAGGCTTCGTTTATCTCCCAAAGGGATATTTGATCTTTTGTTAGACCATATTTTGTTAGAAGCTGCAAAACAAAATTCAATTAAATTCAAATTCTACCAGAGTTGGACCTTGAAGAAATTCAATACAAAGTAATATTCAGCAAACGTAATATAAACATAATACCTTTGGTATTGCGAACGCTGGAGCAATGGGAAAGTCAATTGGATCTGTTGCCGCATCATAATAACCAACAATTCTGGCTAAAGGTTTTGTACTAATCTTTCTAGCAGCACGCTCACTTGCGAGGACAACAGCTGCAGCACCATCGTTCAGAGTTGAAGCATTTCCTGCTGTCACTGTACCACCCTCTTTCTGAGTAACAAAATGATAGAAGTCAAATACTTTCTTCAAATTAAAAAAAAAGTAGCGAATATGGATTTACCTGAAACACAGTGTTTAGTTTTGTAAATTTACTGAAATCTACTTTCTTGTATTCTTCGTCCTCTGAAACGATGATGTCCGGTTTCCCTTTCTTTTGAGGAATTGAGACTGGAACTAGTTGAGATTTAAAAATTCCTTCAGCCTGTGCCTTCGCAGTTCGCTTGTAACTACCCATTCCGAACTCGTCTTGGCTTTCCCTTGAGATTCCCAACTTTTTGGCAGTGTTTTCTCCACAGTTGCCCATATGAAATTTATTGTACACATCTGTGAGACCATCAAATACGATCCCATCCTAGAATGCGAATTACCGATTCAAATGTTAGCTGGTGTCGATGTCGAGTTCGTGGAGTAAAAAAAATTGTTTTAAGGTAAACTCACCACTAGTTGTACACCACCATAAGGACTATCTCCTCTGCGCATGTAATAGGGTACATTTGACATAGACTCCATTCCACCGGCGACCATTATGTCTTGATCTTCACATCTTATATTCTGAGCGGCGAGTGCAATGGACTTCATTCCCGAAGCGCATACTTTATTGATTGTTGAACATTCAGTAGTAGTTGGGAGTCCTGAGTAGAAATAACATTTGATTGAAATAGATTAAACGATGTGTCGAAGACGATTTTATAGAAAAAACTAAAAAAAAAGTTCCAAACTGACATTACCCGCAAACAATGTAGCCTGTCGCGCTGGAGCTTGACCGAGACCGCCTTGGCAAACATTTCCCATGTATACCTCCTGAATTTGTTCTGGAGCAAGCCCACTCCTGGACACCGCTTCCTGAAAATTAATTTGTGCATAACAGTTAACAGTAAGTCGGTATCAGATATTTATGTTTTAATCCAAGCTTTGGAGACGCGTTTACAAACACATTTCACGTACCTTTATCGCAACTGCTCCTAATTGTGTAGCTGAGAGTGCTGACAAGGTACTTCGGAAGGATCCAATTGGTGTTCGAACAGCGCTAAGCACGAGGACATCTTTTCCAACAGCTGACAGCGTCGATGAAGTGCTTAGCTGTTTCCAACTTTGTCCATTAATCAGTTTTTTGTCAACCCGTTTGACAATTGTAGAGAACATGACAGTTACTGTGCTGCGTACCGTTTCCTAAACCAAAAACTAGAAATTATTGTTTTGCTGATGACAAAGTGTTGAAGCGGTTCGGAGACGACTTTAGCAGCGATCAGCGGTGACAGGAGGGCAAGCGAAAAGTGGGGACGCGAAGTGGAAGAAGTCAGAAGTGCAAATTCACATTTACTCCATCCAATTTTAAAAGATTTAGAGACGACGCGCGCAAGGAATCAAAAACGCAAATAGGTACTTATCTGCATTCAAACTTTTATATTTCAAACCGTTTATCGTTATATTTGCATATGTCGATCACCTCATCAATCGATCAATCTGACATGTCATGTCACGTTTTATTTTTGAGCTGTAATGAATAAAAGAATCCGATTATGGGTTTATAACGACAACGAGAGCATAAGAACTTTTAGGCATAACGCTTCCACTTCAAGTTAAAATTAAATTTAAAAAATGTTTAAGTTTATCCGTTTCTGGACGTTTGTCATTGTCAGTTTTTGTTTTAATTTGACAACCAACTGCATTTTCCTTCTAATATCCTTTAAAACCCTAATGAATGGAAACATTAATTTAATGAATGGGTGTTGGACTTTGGACTCTCTGAGACACTGACGACGACGAAGTCATGTGAATTTAGGCCGAAAACGACGACGACGCTTTACACGCCTACTCTGACGTCATGGAAAGGCTTGTTTTGTTGGCAAGGTCAAAGGGGATCCATTGCGATTGCATCAACCAGCACTTGGATCACTTTGGAATTCACGCTACAAGAACATGAACAAAGTGGGAAGAGTCCATCTTACTCTTTTGTTTTCTTTTACGATTTCGCCTATTTTAGGAACAACCGTCTGACCACAAATGCTCAAACTAAACCTAAACTATCCACCAATTTCAACCACATTCAATACCAACCCGATCACCGCTCCGCAACCCATCGTTAAGTCCTTCAGTCAACCTTCATGAAAGTGCATGAGTCAACGTCAAATCATTAAACTAGCACACAAAGTTTACTGTATTACTTTAATTATTAAAGACGGGTTTAGAAACAAAGGAGTGGCTGTAAAAGTCTGCACTCTGGAATTCTGTATTTTAAAAACATAAGGTTCAAATTAATGACAAACAGGATCGAATGGATGTAAGTTCTAATTCAAAATTTGTCGCCCCTCTCTCATGTGCACTCAAAATTGACGCAAGCACAAATTGATGCCAAACAGACAGCCCAAGTTACCTGGATATAAACGTAGTCTTTTGAAATATGCGTGACATTTCTTCGTATTTGTTATTATTACAAACATACAATCCATTTAGTTCCTAATTACTTTAAATAGGGAGGCTAGATTCCATTTAATAAAAATCTAGTTTCACTAAATAGTGTTCTATTTAGTGAAATGAAGTTAATTATTTAGTGAAAATCAAGTTCATCAAGGGAAGGGAAGTTCATCAAGTTCATCAATCCTGACTAAAAGGGAAAAATTAGCTAAATGTGGATGGAATGGCTGGAGTAAGGGAGAGGTGCCTGATGGTAACCCCCCATGGTAACCCTCCATGGCATAACCCTCCATGGTAACCCCGCACGGTAACCTTCATGGTAAGCCCCCATGGTAACACCCGGCCGAATTCTATATACGTCTCTGGGGGGGTGTGGATTCCCGCAGAGCGTCCATTCTGTTTGCACTAATTGTTTGCTGTATTTGTTTGCACCATCTATTCTGTTTGCACTAATTGTTTGTGTATGGTTATTAAGGACTGCTCCTTGTTTACTTCCATAGTTTTCCAAATTTTTACCGTTGCCATTAGATATTTAATTAAACGAGCAAACCATGGACATAGTGTCCATGGGGCTTTATGCATTTGTAAACAAGCTTTTTGAATTTGGAAGAGGTCAACTTTCGGAACACCTACTAAAGCTCCAAAACGTCGTATAAGGTCAAGTAAGGCATTAAAATTTATGAAAACGTATTACGAATCATCGACGTTAACAAAAAGTTCACATTTCACGAGTGGTGAGCGCTTCTCGTCAATTTCGGCAGTGAAATTAGGAAAAAGCAAAAAAGTTCATAAGAAGAGGGTCAAAAGTTGACATAACCGTCCATTATTCGCAATCTGTTTTTCTAAATTTTGATACCAAATTTGGCTTCCCAGGGGCCCTAGGAGCCTTTCTAGCGGTTCCGAAATTGGACAAATTTCAAGCCGGTTTTTGACCTCGTTTCTACGGCGCTAGACCTCCATGAGTCGTCGTTGAAAGTTATAGTGTTATGATGAAGTGGGGCGCGCCTCATTTTGGAATTTGATTTGTGCAACTGTGGTAGAGAATGAGTCAATTATTCATGAGAATTTTTCCCTTCAAACCTTCCTCCCCTTTTCCCTGTGTTATTTTTTGTTCAATTATGCTCCGATCTACGCCTCTCTGCCATATTGCATTTTTAGACTTCCGTTGTTCATCCACAGTGTATACACGGATTATGGAAATTTTGGACCTCTGGACTACTTGACGAAACTAACTTTTCATTTAAGTTACTAAATTCATCTGGACAGGTAAACATAACTAAACTTACTTGATTGGGATTCAAGTGGAATTGAAATAGTTCAACACAATAAACTACAAGGTTCGACTAAAAGTGATTTGCATTCTGCAAAATGTGGCTTCATTTCACAGAAAATTACATAAATTAAAAGACGTCTTTACGTGATATAGTGACCTAAAACCTTGAACTAAAAGGGAAATCGTATTATGGCAACTGCAACAAGTAAGGACTGTATTACACCGCGGAGCCTAAGTTCGTCTACACCACTTTCCCATCACCACCGTGTTTCTATTTCGATTGAACCCTCAGTATCATCAAGGCTGGATACTGGATACTATAGTCGCCCCTCCCCAGCTACTTTTGAACCCCTAAAGTCTGAACAAGCTCGACTGAGTACTTTTAACTCGACAGACTGTCCCTGGCCAGTTACATTCATCAGTCCAGCCGAATGTGCAAAAGCTGGATTTTTCTTTCTCAAGGACGGAGATAAGGTATGCTAAATTGAAAGTAATGACTCCATGAATTTCAGTAAATTTTTATATTCAGTAAGAATTAACATTTTGTTCGATCTTTATGTATCACAGGTACAGTGCGCGTTTTGCAGAGGCGTGGCTGGGGAATGGGATGAGGGAGACGTTCCACTCACAGAACACAAGAAACATTTCCCCCGATGTCCATTTGTTTGCAACTTGCCCGTCGGAAATATTCCTATTTCACAGCAGCAAGATGGTGAAGCGATATCTCGACTACAAGGAGAACCTCTTGCCCTTGCCCTTGAAAGCTATGGCTTCGACGTATTGCGGTCCATTTGAAGCGCTTCTTGACAGTAGCAGTAGAGAATCATATATCAGTTCTGAGAATCAAGGTAACTTATCTGATTATGATGTGTTTACTCTAAAACTGACTCGAAGGTCAACATAACCATAAACTAATCTGCTTTGTCATTCACTTTAGTACACGTAAGAGGGGCTTTACCACTGACTACGGATACTGAGGATGTTGCAACTAGTTTAGCTATTCGGACTGGCTCGGGACCAATGAGGAAAAACTTAGTCACATTAGAAGCTCGTCTAAAAACATTTACAGACTGGCCAAAATCTACAGGACAGACACCAGAAAAAATGGCAGACGCTGGGTTTTTCTACATAGGAACATCGGACCATGTCAAGTGCTTCTATTGTGACGGCGGACTTAGAAATTGGGAAGAGGGTGACAATCCTTGGCGTGAACACGCACAGTGGTTTGGGAAATGTCCATATGTTCTTCTCAATAAGGGACAAGATTACATTAAACAAATCGGGTCTAAATCTGCTTCATTATCATCCGAGGTAACTAAAAATTAGTATTATATTAGTATTAGTATTAGTATTATAGTGAAAAAATAAATTAATTAAAAAAAAACCTAGTAAATGTAAAAGTAATAAATAGTCTTTGTTTTTTTCAATTTATGCAGACACCGAGAAATTCAAGTTCTGAGTCCGAGGATGACGATATGTCATCATTAACATCAGGAATACAATCCGGAAGTGAAGGATCTCAAGCCTCGGAGAATTCCGAGTCTCCCACACCCTCGTCCTCCGTAAGTGACTCAACTATAATGAGATAAGCTGTAAGATAAAGGGGTTGGATTGCCTGATTTGCCGTATCAACACAATTGTGTACTTTTTTCCTAGGATATTGGAAGTTCAGATAGTTATGAATCTGATGAAGATACGGTCTCCACCCATTCAATTGCTGTTCAACTGGTAGAAAATTCCAGGAAAATTATTGAGTGTCAGGAGAATCCAGCCCCAGCCCCTGCACCCCCACCCCCTGAAGTAAGATCGTTTAATCCGTCTTGTTTAATTATTTTCGCTTGAATTATTTTAATTTGATATTCTAATTTCAGGAACCAAATCGCCAAAATGCAAACGTCGCTGATATTGCAGAAGAATTGCGATTAGTGAAAGAAGAACGCCAGTGTAAAATATGTATGGATGATGAAAGGTGTGTTGTGTTTCTCCCTTGTGGTCACTTGGTCTCCTGCGTGCGGTGTGCCACAGCGCTTTCCAACTGCGCTCTGTGTAGACAACCTATCAAAGCAGTTGTTCGGACATATTTATCGTAGATGCACACGCAAGGAAGTCATCACCATACCAAATCCCTAGCTCATCTCAGCAGCTACTTAAATGCAACCGAACAATAAAAACCAATCAAACCTCATAGTTCAAATCCGTTGCATCTCATCGCATCGTCGTCGTCACCAGCGTGGCCTGTGTCGGTTCGATACACTTGGGCAAAGAAAGAACGAGTTCTCACTATGCCGTAATAAGCCAAATAAAGTGACGCAGCAACAGTGACATCATTCCCGAATCCCGAACGGCTCATCTCATCCAACGCCTTCCTCCTCATCCCACCTGAAACGCCTCCGCCAGCCTACCCCACTTTCCTCCACTTTGTAAATAAACTTTCGCCAACCCGCATTATCACCGTAACTTTTTTTTCATTATATATCTTAGGCGTACCTAAATCGTGTGAAAATATACTTAAACTTGACTTTTGCAGGGATCATATGCCTTGCTCAAATATAATTTCCTTTAGTTTCTCGTCTGAAAAATAAATGGTTGCTTTACTTGCGGCCCATATAATGGACTAAATTGATATATTGATTAATTTCAGAGTTATTCAGGGACCTATTCAGTGACTAAGGAACCTGGGATTGGAAAGCGTTTTCATTACATACACAAACGTGAGTGTTTATTTACATTAAAAGATAAAATGGTGTGACGGAAATGATCAAACCATAAAGTCAGTTTGGATGTCTAACTAAATGACGTTCTAATTCTACTTTTGATTATAATTTTGTAAGGATGTTGTGATGTAATTTAGTAGGTCGACGTATTTTGAGTAAGCATTCTTGGATAAAATTGTCGAATCTTCATTAATCTAACCTTAAACTTCGGAGATATCCATTCGTATGAGTTCCACTTCCATGGGTGGCATTGGTTGACCAAGACCCGGTATAGTTTCGATTACGGAAGTGTTGCTAGTATTAGATGCTAATACAGCTGCAGAAAGACCCTTCTAAAACAAAAACATTTTTAAGCAATCGATAACAGTAACATTTGATTTATGAATTTAAGCAGTATTTTAAGGCAAATTTTCTATTATACAAGAAGTCGAACCAATTCGTCTCCTTACGGAACAATGTATCATGTTACGCCATACCTCATCCTCACTGTCGGACGAGAGCGTCAATGTAATTGGTGAAAGAGACAAGTCGGCTGGTGGCAGTCGCTTTATTAACTTCGGCTTTGAAATGTCAGGATTTGTTGGGCGAAGACGCGGAAGTTTCCGCTTCGAAGGTCGTGGATCGAGACAAGCCATAATATCAATATCATCATCATCCTCAGTATCTTCCAAATGGAGTTCTTCAATCTCATCTGAGTCTTGCCCTTTTTCGTATACCATCTTCTTTCCACGCTTAGGCTTGCAATTAATTATACTTGGACGAGATTTGAAGGGTTTGCAAAAACGTGATGGACCCTAAAATTAAAATTTCCTGTACTCAAGTCAAACGAATTTGTGCTTTTGGAATAATAGCATCCAGAACAAGTATAAAATATTTTCCAGGAGACTCACCGGTTTAAGGTCCTCGTCAGGTTTCTGAAACGGAGCGTCTCGTTGAAATTGGAGAGAGTGGACAAGGACTTCCATTCTTTGCGTCTGTAATTGGGCACACATTTTTTCGCAAAAGTCAACCTGTTTCTTCCGATCTTCAATCCTTCCATTCTTCTCTGTCTCTAACTTCTGATGAGTCAATTGTAGTTCACTGAAAAAAAATTTTTTTTTATACGATCAGAAACTCAGCTACCACAATTCTTAAACCTGTATGTTGTTTGTTCCAGAGACGGCAGCTGGATTCCTTTTTAGATTTTATCACATTAATAATTGTAATCGTACTGGTACTTACGTTTTAAGTTTTTGTACTTCCAATTCAAATTGTTGCTTAGAGACAGCGGAATCTGATTTCAAAGTTGCGATTTCAATATCTTTCAATCGCTTCTGTTCATTAAAATGCGCGATTCTATCTTGGTGATCTTGCCTGTTTTTGAAACATTAGATTAGTAACCATACGAACATCAAATCAAGGTCATAAGGTCAGCAAGCATTAGTAACGAGAACAGAGTTGAAAAGATTACAACTACTGATGAAAACATACGTCAACAATTCGTATAGAGATAATTGAATCTTGAAATCTGCCTCTACTCTGTGGAGCTTAGATTTGAGGGAAGCGATATCTCTGTCAAATTGTTCGGATTTTGCCTTCTCCTCGGGGCTTGGGGACGTCGGGTTAGAGTGATCGTCATAGGAATCCGGATATAATTCTACGATGGATGCTTTCGGTATACATTTGCGACAGTTTGGACAAAGATTACTTGATGGCACGTTAGAGCTGTACATGAAAATGAAAAACAGATTTGGCTCCGAATTGTTGGTTAGGGTACGAATTTTAAAATTAAGTTAAGTATACCTCATCCATTTATTTATACAGTAGGAATGAAATATGTGGCCGCACGGTCCAGCGGATAGATTCGATCTGGAACGCTTCTGATCATCTGGTACCCCACTCGGAATTTTCTCAACGGATTCACTACAAATTGCACAAATGAAACCCATGACTGGGTTAGGAAATCCTCCGTATAGTCTAATCGTTCGTTTTCGTAGTTTCCTCTTCCCAAGTCGTCTTAGTAGTATTGAATTTCTAAACCGAAACCACAAATCAATCTTAGTTTTGACGTTAAAGTATGGAATCAGTGATTCATTCAATCCAATATTATAAGTTTATAATTATAATTAGTCTATTATAATTAATCTATTTTAATTAGCTTTTGCTGGGTTTACCAGTTCAAGGATACTACATATCTTCTATTGGATCCCGTCAGGGTTCTTACAATCACAATCAACAAATGTTGTTTTCTTAGTTGTAATTTGTGGGTCTTTCTGGCAGTTCATCAATCACAGCTTTACTTATCCGTCTTCTGCAAGGCACGTTTCCGCTGTTAATTACCGTAACCACAAGAATAGCTGCGTAATTATTTATTAAACATAGGAGCAGCACTACCGTTCAATCGTGAAATTTTAAGAACGTTTCAACGTTTTAGATCCTGGTTCCTGAGACGGATTTATAACAACGTAGACAGTATTTTAAATTAAGGACAGAAGAAGGGTGATGGGAAGTTTTAGCAGTGACAAAACTGTAAGTTCATAAGGAATGCAGGCTAATTTGGTACTGACACGCAGCAGAACAAAGGAAAAAAGGTTGGAGGCTGTTTCCCCTTATGCTCTCTGCTCTGCTCCTTGCAGCCAGTCTTTTATCACTTCTAACTCACTTTTATTCACGTGTTTGTCAACAAGAACTTGAAGTAACTTGTGATATCGCTTCAATGGCTTAGGTACCCAAAAACCTAAAGTTCAACTCAACTTACTTAACTTTTGTTAAAGATGGTTAGTCACTCCAATAATTAGTCACGTAGTTAAACTCTTCTTTCCGTAGAAAAGGAAGGCAACGAGGAAATCTTCCAAAAAAAGAACTGTGACAAACTGAAAATGGGTTACGAGAAAAACATCTGATAACATTGTACTATTCTAGTCAAACATCGGCATCACACATTTATTTCGCGTCCCTCGAGTCGACACCTACGACCAACCCGCTTTGCCCCTCTGTATTAACTGGGATGTGCGTAAGTTTAAAGTTTCGATTATTGACATACAAGTAATTAGCTTCAGTAATTAATATACTACTTCCCACTCATAATTGATTAACAGCCACAATTTATAACGAGCATTTTTAGCAAATCCGGCTTGGCTGACGCTGAGGGTTAATCGTAACATTTTGTTGCGCATATTATCATAAACCTAAAATGATAGTGAATTTCGCCTCACACGCCGATACTAATCTTTTATCATCATTTGGTTAAGAAAATCGTTATGAAGTTATGACATGAACCCAGACCTGGACCATATGCCCCATAATGGAAATTCTAATTCAATTCACAGTTTTCTGTAGTACTGACTTACTTAACTACTGAGGGAGTCGGGTGGATTGGACGAAGAAGTACTTTTTCAGAGTTTTTAAGTACTCCTTGGTCCAATCCACCCGAGGGAGTCAGTTTGCGGGCTCCGTAATAATTTTTACCATGCATGGTTCTGGTTCCAGAACAAGTTTAAGGGGCTAAGCTAGGAGAGGCTTTGCGCCTTGTTTCGGGTGCTGCAAAAGAGAATTTGAAAAGTAATGCCGATATTTGCAGAAGCGGTTTTGATTGTGGGCGGATAAATAAAGTAAAAACTAGTACAAACTGGAGTATTTAGCTGGAAATTGGGCCATTTGCCTTCATAAATTATTGTGAAATTGATTACTTTTGAATAACACGAGTACCAGTTAGCAGTAACAATAATTTTCTCATAACAATATTGTAGACCTCTATTTTAGGACATGGTCGGAACTCCAGATGAATTGGACTCATCTTCAGCGTCTGCGGGCTCACAGATTCGTCGGCGTCTTTCAGGAACTAATGAAGAAAATAATGTATTCGTGGTGCCATTAGTTCAAGAAACTGATTCAGTCAATGCAAACACTGTGATTCCAGAAAACCAAAGTCGTGCAAGAGACACTAATCAAAATCCGAAGCCAAAACAACCTCCTCCAGAAAAGCAAATTGAAACAGAGCCTACTGAAATTATTCTCCCTTGTGAAGGTCTTCCGTCAATTCGCCTTAGCTGGTTCCAAAAATTTGCCATAGCAAGCGGTCACTTCCAAAATGATCTCTGCGCAGCATTATGGTTCTCCTATCTTCTGCTTTATTTTGAAAAAGTTGTTGGATTTAGCACTGGAACCGCCGTTAACAATTTTCCAGGCACGCTAATGCTTATAGGACAGGTAAAACTAATGGATCAAGATGGTAATGCGTTTGGACAATATTAGTAATTTATTTTTCCAATAATCCAGGTGGTTGATGGTATATCGACGTCCTATTGTGGGATACGAGGTTGATCACACCCATATACGGCCCTACAATTATGGCCGTTGCAAGTCCTGGCACCTTTGGGGTAAAGATAAACGACTTCCGATCCCGGTTGATTTGCCCAAGATCCAGAACCAATTTTTTTTCGTATGTAGGTTCAGCCATGGTTCTCGTCAGCTTTCCATTTATTTTCTCCCCAGTGATAGGAGGTTCACCTAATACCGCGGCGTGGGTAAAATTTGTTTATTACGTCCCCTTTATTGCAATCTTTCAAATTGGGTGGGCTTCTGTGCAGATTTCACATCTAGCAATTATTCCAAAGATGCACCCGGATGAGCTTGTTCGTACTGAGTTATTTTCTATCCGGTAAGTAAATCTTCATTTTCGGCCTGCATTCGTTGGGTATATCGATATAGAAATTGGCATAAACAAAGGAAGTTAATTTCCTCGTATTTTAACATTATTGATATTGTGTGTGATTTAGATATGCGTTAACCGTTGTGGCCAACATTTCAATTTTCGCAATGACTTATGTTAATCTCCGACTTCAACAAATAAACGAAACGGATCACGACAAATGTGCAGTTGATAAGTCAGACACTGGAACATTTATGGTTAGCAAATCCCAAAAAGCAAAATCTTTTCTCAACTTCCTGTTATAGAATGTTAACGTTTCCTTAATTTTCAGTTTATTTCATTAGCAGCAGTCGGACTAGGCATTGTATCGACGATTCTGTTTCACCTTGGAGTCTACGAGGAGAATGACATGACAGTGAAACGCAAAGTTGCTGCAATTAATTCTCGTACAGCATTGATTCGAAGGATGAGTCAAATGTCTGAAGACTTAGAACCCGCACAGCTGGGTTCCCATCCACCAGCGTCGTCAGCAGTTGGACGGCGATTTAGTTACGGTTCTCTCCGTTCTGGGTCTCTACTATTAGATGATGAGGGAGCGTCACAACGGGGACAATATGACGATAGAAGCGTCGAGGAGAGGCAGGTCATTGTGCAGAGTGCCCTTGCAGAAATTGAAGCAGAAACGCAAATTGCAGTTACTTCCAACACGTCTGTCTTTAGCACGAAGGCGCTCAGTATTGGGAAAGAAGTAATGAAGATCAGGGATTGGCTTGCGCTTCCACAGACATATATGGTAAGCCGCTTGCGACAAAGGAATTAAATCAAATTGAACTACTTTTGCAAATTCTAGAATTTGCAAAAGTAGTTCAATTTTACCCAAGGTTTACGACTAAAATTTCTTATCTTGGATCTAGGTTGCCTTCATGTACATGGCAACACGCTTGAGTATTAATTTGGGACAAGTGTACATCCCTTTCTATCTTCAAGAATCTCTACGGATTGAATGCACTAGTCTGGCTTTGATTCCTTTCACTATGTACATCTCAGGCTTTCATGTCTCCATTATCGTAAAATTCCTCAATAGAAAGTTGTGGCCGCCAACTTTCTTATGTATTTGGTGCTACCTTGGAATGTATCGGCTGTATACTTATTCTCACTTTGGACTGGGACGGACCGCAATCCGTACTTCTAAAAGGTTACGCCATATATGGTGTCGCCATTCTTCTTGGTGAGAATATTGGGACGGATTCCGTAATCCGGTACAAATTCATTCAAAAAATAATAAATTCCTGGTGATTTTTAATAGGTGCTGGAGCTTCAGCCATTCTTGTAACAAGTCTATCAATCACCGCAGATTTGATCGGGAACAATATTGAAAGCGGAGCGTTTGTTTATGGAATGATGTCTTTTTGTGACAAAGTTTCGGCGGGATTGGCCATCGTCTTTATCGATTCACTAGTTCCATGCTCGTAAGTTTTGGATTTCATATTACTGTTTTATGTACTCTATTAACAGTAGAATACTAACGTTGAATTCGCTTTGTGTATTTAGAAGTACCGAGGAACCCGAAACAACCTGTAATCCTACGGCCAATATTCTCTTTTACGAGCATGTTGTCGCGTATTCTATTGGAGGTGTGTCCATTGTTTTTCACTTTTATAAATACATATATAACACATTTTTACCGTAAACCATTACTGAATTTTTTGTTTTAGGTTGTGCGCTTTTTGGGGTCTTTGGCGTAATTTTGTTAACATTTTACATTCTCAAGCAAAACAGAATTGGAGTAAGAAGAATACTGTCACAACAGAACGATTAAAACAATCTGGTCATTACTATCCGAACGGGATATTTAAATTTATTTATGTTACGTTTTGGGGTTACATAATTTGTGGGAACTTAAATCTGTCAAAATATTTTTTACAGCGGCGTATTTACTTATTGGAATTATTAAATTTTATTAAGAAACATTTACAGCGCTTATCCACTTAAAAATGTGGACAAATTTTGGATTGTTTCGTCACTAAAAATTTCCAATGACATTAAGCTAACATTGAGTCTTATTTTTTACTAATATTTTTCAGCTGTTAGTTCTCAGAAATTAGTTGAATTATTAATGTAAGTCTTCATGTGTTGCTACAAATGAGTTATTGTTATTATATTTAATTGCCAGGATTTAGCACCAACAACTTTTCGACAAAGACAACATAATCAGTATGTCATAACTAAACTTCCAATTAAAGTTAAATGGTCTTAGGGCATTTGGGTGCACATCATGACATGACCTATTAGCGTCCATTAAATCCCAGACCCAACCCGCCTGCTCCGGACGACGACATTGACTGGGACTGTGACATGCTCATGCTCAGACCCAATCCGGCTCCACCTCCATAATATCCTGTTTGTGGAAATCCATAATATCCTCCATACGGATAGAATCCGTACATCCTACCCATACGTGGGAATAACCTCCGTGGAACCAGAGATTCAGGTTCTACAAAAGTTAAGAAATTCAGAACCAGGAATTAGGAAACACTGAAAATAAGTTCCGGGAATTACGCTGTATGAATTTTATCATTAGTTCATTAGATAATTTCACAATTATATATATTATTAGATAGATTTTCAATAATTTTGAATTACGAACCTTGTGAAATGGACTTTCCTTGAGCGAGGCCAATCAGTAACATGAAGGCTACCAACACGGACAGGAGCTTGAGTGAAATTGCCATTTTGAACGATCGATGTAGGCTAAACGTAAAGTTAATTTTCAGTTAATTTTTAATTTGAAAGTTCTCTTTTAAAAAGCGGTAATAGGACTGAATTTATTTCTACTCATTTATGGGTCTTTTATACCAAATGACACGACTTAAAAAACGTTTTTACAATTCGGAATTTCCAAATCTGAGAAAGGTAGGTTTCTGGGTTTTTTGGGGAAATAAAACCAGAATTAAACCGGTAAACATCATATCATTTCCCTTTACAATAAGAACGAACCCTTCAATTTGGAGAAGCCTAGTCCAAGTGGGCCTCAGGTGGCGGATGTGAAATTTGCCTTATTTTTAAAATTTCTAAGAATTTTTTAGAAATTAGATATTCATTTCCACTGGTGGACATGGAAAAAACAAGTCCAGGTCAGTTGGATTTGCTAAATTCCATCATGGCGGAACACAATCCATAAAATCAAGTATATTTCAACGTCAAATTTCGTCAAATGCTCACTACGTTTTCCTCCTCGCTTCCACCAAGACATCATTACGAAAAATATGTTACGGGCTAGGTAATGTTCAATTCACAACGTTTTTGTGTGTTAACTGGTGTACGTTGGCTAAACGTTTAAATGAGTTCCCATCCAATATTTGTTTATCTTTCCAAGGTTAAAGTTGTGTCTAATTTCCCAAATGAAGATGTCCAGCAGGATCTTCCAACGCTTGCCCTATGGTCATTAAATAATTATTAGAAATATTAAATTGATGACGGGTGTTATGTTCAATGTGATCCACCGTGCTTCTGAATTCATTGATTTTTTTTCCAAAATTACAATGTCGTGGTTGGCTTCGTGTGCGTAAGGGAGACCACGAGAGCGTGCCTTTCTCTTTTGTTGTCATTTTTAGTATGCTTTCTCTTTTATCTTCACGTCAGCTGTTTTGTATTTGTTTCGTTTAGCTAATCAGTAATCATTTACTGAACTAGGTACAGAGCCGTTAATTAATATTATTAATTATTAATTACAATTACACACTTATAAAGTACCGCTTGTATATTTTTCCATATTCTACGGAATACTTCAATTGAATTGAGCCGTGGCGCAGACGATGTCATCCTCAGACTTTTTAGCCGAAAATAATTTATGCGGCCAAACCCTGTTAAGGATCGTGTCAAAGGGCAATGCTATTATTGCAAAATTGTTTATACTCAAGGAGAGTTTACCACCGATTTTTCGGTAAGTTCAACTGTTGCTCACTGCCTTCTAAGGTTTTGTAATTATTCCTTCAATTTAATTGTTACTACTTTGATTGTTTCGAGAGTAAAACTTAATTTCTGTTTTAGACTGGAATCTAAGCCTGATTTGGTGAGGTACGGAGACATAATTGTGGATCTACGATACTTCTCTGAGGCGGAGGCATTTGAACAGAAAATTGAGCAGAATCCTGTAAGTAATTTCAAAACGTGTAAGAAAATACTGAACCAGTGCTTCGAATATGTTTACTGGATAAAACTTACTAAATTTCATAAATACCTGTATAGGTTCTCAAAGATCTGGATGACGAACTCCGCGAAAGCTATGTTGACCTTCTGTCTGAGTTCTATTCGTGTTTTGAAGATATTTATAAATATGCGATCGGGCTAAATAAATTTGTCGAAGATGTTCAGGAAGGACTCTACATTCAAATGACACTAGAAGACATACTGTCAAATGTGGAAGGGAAGCAACTTTTGGTATTAAGTCTAAGTCAGGATATCATCTCTTGATAGTTAAATATTCGTTAAGTTTGATGCGCATTAGTTATTTTTTTAATTCTAGATAGAGTCACTGTACTTGTATGGAGTAATTCTTCTTCTGGTTGATTATCACATTGAAGGTCCTGTTCGAGAGCGAATAATGACATCATTTTATCGGTATTCCGGCCTGCAGCACTCCGATACAAATGTCGACGATGTATGTAAATTATTACGCTCAACGAAGAAAACCCCGACATATCCACAAGATTACTTCAGGTGACTATTTATCCGCAAACATTGCAAGATACCCTACAACAAACTATACAGCTCAGAGCTACTATATTTTTCTTTATTTTAGTCGTGTTGAACCAGCCTTTGAATTTGTACAACTGCTAATTGGGCGACTCCGATCCGATGATATTTACAATCTACTTGGTAGTTATCCTCTGCCTGAACATAGAACCACAGCTCTTAGCGGTCAAGCGGCTATGCTCGTGGTTATATTAGGCTTTGCTCCATCAATTCTTCAAAACGAAACCGCGACGATGAGAGAAATTTGTGATAAGTTCTTCAACGACAATTTTGTGCTTCCGATTTATATGGGATTTAGTCTCAATTTAATTGACTACTGGGAAGGATTTCGAGCCGCAAGATCAGCGCTAGAAGTTTGTAAAAGTTCTGTAAAAACGAATGGAACCAAAATCAAGCTAATACTGGATGAATTAACGAAAGTATTGAAGGAAGGTTTTCTTGTACCGGAAAATGTTCTTGAGAAGGCAAACAGAGTGATTGCTCTACTGAAAAACAGTAATGTCACTCTACGCTGGATGATGCTGCATACAGCACCAACAAACGCAGGTGAACTTGCAGGGCAAAGTATTTTAATCTAGAAATTATTGTGCCAAGTATTACGTGTAAATTTCAATTCGAAATCAATTTGGATAATCCAAGTTTGTCTGTATTCAGAGTCCAGTTCGAAGAAATCCAGACAAGCACGAGACCACATTTTGGAAGAAACCAACTTCGACGTTGAATTGATTCTAACACTCCTACTTTACGTTGCTCAGTTAGAACTCCACCTCAAGAATTTGTACACAAACGTATGAAGATTAATTTTATTTATCTTTATTTATAGAAATACTTCTTATGAAGATTATCATTCAGATCACAGTTTATGATTAATTAATTATAAAACCACTCATTTTTTATAGTTACTGAAGGAGAAGGAGACGAAATGGCTGAGCTTGAAAAAAGAAGCCAAGGATAGAATCGAGGAACTTGCAGAAGTCTTTAGCGGAAAGAAACCACTAAGTACTGTTCAAACAAATGCAAATCTTTGTCAATGGCTTCAAACAAAATCAACTCAGATTGACGCTCTGGATTATCAGAGGCTGACTTTTTCTGGACGGAAAATAATTGAACTAATACGAGCCCTTAATGATATGTTAGGTAACTCCTTTAAGAAATTTCAGCTTGCTTCGTTAAATTTTCACTGTAAAAAATCGCTAAATATTTTCTAAATGCGTATTTCACAGAGTACCATAACTTAGAAAGTCAATCGCAAGTACGGGATTGGGTCTCAGAAACTACTGAAATCATGCAACGAATGTTAAGAACCGGAGCTATAAATGAAGGCAACAAAATTCTTGATTATCAACTAAACTAACTCGGGGTAAAATATTTTTAATTTAATTTATAGATACCCTAGTTACACTACAGATAATTGGTGACCTTGGATATGCCTGGGGTGGTTTAATTGACATCTACACGCCACAGATGAGAGAACTAATTCAGAAGGATCCATCGGCTGTGTCAAAACTCCGGGCTGTTTTTCTAAAAGTTAGTCTTAAATATTTCGGATTTGTTCAGTTGATTTAAGTTTTGTGTTGACAATCCTGGATTTTAGTTGGCGTCTGCGATGGATATTCCGTTGATGAGGCTAAATCAAGCTAAATCATCTGAATTAGTTGCGGTCTCATCTTACTATTCCAGTGAACTTGTGTCTTATGTCCAGAGTGTTTTGCAAATCATTCCAGAATCAGTATTTTCACTTTTACACGAAATTATTGAACTACAGACGCATTCCGTCAAAGAACTTCCGACTCGCCTTGAAAAAGATAAAGTCAAAGATTTTGCTCAGCAAGAGGCTCGACAACAAGTAAGTAGAACTTTTAAACGAGAACAACGGCACCATATCCAACGTTTTAGTCTTTCTTTCTGTTTAGGTTGCACGCCTCACACATGACATGTCGGTACTAACAGAAGGAATTTTAATGATGAAAACCACATTGGTTGGAATAATTCGGATTGATTCCCAAGTACTTCTAGAACGAGGGATTCGAAAAGAACTTCTCCGCCAACTGATGCTTACAATATCCTCTGGCTTGTCCACTCCAAGAGCAAACTTTGAATCCAAACTGAAACAAATTTCTGGAAGTATTGATGGAATTCGGCGATCCTTTGAGTACATTGGAGATTATGTAAATTCTCACGGCCTAAATATTTTCCAAGAGGAATGGTCTAGGCTGCTAAATTTCGCAGCAGAACAAGAGTCTAACGTTTGGCGGAAAGTGAAAATTCTTCCATTTAATTCAACTTATCAGTCAAAGGAAGTACCAATTCATTTGCCAAAGTTAGAAGATCCTCTTATTATTACATTTCTTGGAAGGATAGTTAACGAATTGTTGAATCTTACTGAGGCGAAATCAACAGTGTATTTGAGCGAGACAAGTACCTGGTATGATTTCAAGACACAATTACCAGTCGTTACCCCAGATATTTTCAAGCTGCTTGAAGGTTGTGTTGGAATTACTGGACTTGTTGGATTGGATAAGCTACTGTCATTTCACTGCTTTGCTGAACTTCAGGTAACATGAGGAACCATGGGTTTATTATAACGTGTAGTTCATTTTCTAATGAAATGTTTTAATGAAGTGTTTGTGCTTTTAGAACGTCATCAAGCTTTCCCAAATGGAGACAACTTCTAATTTGGACTTCTTGAGTAGCTTCCATACAAAGCTTCAATATCCTTCAAGTTCAAATACACAGCAAATGACTTCATACGCTTCTTATTTACCACGCTTCTCCCGATCTACTGTTCCTCAGGGTTTAATGAGAATCGGACAAATTCAACTCCTGCGCAAATCCATCCAATATCAACTTGAAGTATCCGGAAGTATAAGTGCAAAACAAATGTACTGCTCCCTGAAAGTGGCAAACAGGTTATTTGATTCGAAATTTTCATAGTCAGGCAAAATTCAAGCACATTTCAATTTGTTGATTCTTTTAGATTATTGTGTTTGTCAATGAAGTCCGGCAAGGAAGATGAACCCCCAGCTCTAGTTTCCGAAGTCCTAATATATTCTGAACCTTTTGGATTGTGTGATCCATTGAATAAAATTTACATTACTTTGAAACCAATACAACACATATCTCAACTTCTCGCACTATTTACGCTTCAGCAGATTAAGAAACTGCAGTATTCTAAGTCACTGGGTAAATAAGTTTTTATGTATATTCTTCCAGTTGAATTTAGAAACTTTTTATAAATAATCTTATAAAATGCTTTTGAATTCAACAGCAACCCTGACAAGTCGAAAAGTATCGCACGGAGTCGACGGAATCCCCTTTGTGATTGGAGTTTCAACGTTTCTGATGCAGCTCCACCAGGATGTAACGTTGGCCTACTTGACTAATATGTGTCACTTTGTTAATTCCTACATTGTTCAAATTCGAGGTAACCATTCGGCAGTAACAAAACCGGTGTCAGATGATGACTTTGGTGCCTGTTTCTATTTCATAAAATATTTTGTTCGATTTCACCCAAGAAAGGAATCTGAAAAATTTATTAGACTTTTACTGCCATGTTATGACATGATTCCGACTCTGGTAAATCTCATCAAGTAATTGAACATTCTAAAAAAATCTTGGTTTAATTTAACGAAGCCACCTTAGCATGACTTTGACGCCAAAGAACATTTCTAATAAAAAAAACGTATGCTCAACTAGAGATTCTTTCTCCTTCTCTCTTTCTGGAGAGTCTTTTGTTGTAGTAAATTCATCTTTACGAACTAATAAGTTCCAAAAGTCAAGATTACACGAAGAGAAAGTCAAAATAGGCCTAGGCCACTGGAAAACCCTGATTCGACGTACTCATCATTCGTATCAATCGTCCTGAGCTCGTTAGTTCAATTCGAGTGGTAATTATTTGACAATCTATTTCAGCGTGACAATTTTTACAAAATTCTCATTGACGGAAAACTCTTCTTGTAGCAAGTGATAATGCACGTAACTGAAGCATGACTTCATTGAAATTATGATTGATTAACGAGATTCAAGTTAAGTGGTTACATTTTCATAACCACTGACCAAGGTCACTTTAATTGCTGAAAGTTTTTTTTTTGCTTAAGCTGTTTTAGACATCGGCTTTTCAGACAATGGAATCTAGTAGCGGTATACAATATCAATAGCTTCCACCCACTGTCAAAATTTGAATTAATTTTAT
>JABASL010000271.1:0-21001 GCA_019775825.1 Neanura muscorum | reverse complement strand
TTCATGATACCCCCGATGACTTCCTTCACCCCGAAAATCGGTGTCCCGGTCTTTCCTATTTTTTCAAGAATCATTTTTTTCTTAGAAATTCCGCTTTTGTTGAAGTATTTACCGCTTTGGATGCTAATTTTTTGAGATGTGGTGCGTGCCTATCTTCTTACTTCTCGCTACTTAGTTGCACCTTTTTACAAAGGTTTATTATGGTTGTATTTGCAAGCTCGAATTCCATTTTCAGGTTCGACTAAAATTCGTGATGTTTGATATACTACCCAAGATTTTGTTGCCATGTTGGAAAAACAGCCTTAGGAAATATACAGACTATTATGGCAAAGAAAATATGAAGAAAGTAAAGGCAAATATTACAAAAAAAAAACTTGTGAAAGTTAAAGTTATGAAGGAAACAATATGAATTTAGATGCAGAATGGGGCAGCGAAAAGGAAGAAAATGAATGAGGGAAGACTTTTACACGAAATAAACTTTTTAAATAAATGAATAAAATTTGCATATTTCGGCAGACATTTCCCGACTTTTTGCAAATTTAGACAGGCACATATTTTCTAACTTTGGCCATGAACCGGCGAAACAAGGCAAATGACGAATTGACCAGGCAAAAATACAAGGAAAAAATGCTTTGTAAAGCTGAATTTAGACGTAGAAACATCCAGAAAACCTCGAATTTGTTAAATTTCAGTCCGTATTCACTAATGTACAAAATACTTCACTTGTAAATATTGAATATTTGACAAGATGTATGATAAGCAATTTTCCTGTAAAGTGCTTTTAAGCATGCAACAATTTTTTAGGCTAATTGCAAATCGTTTAAAAGTTCAGGAACTGGAACGCATGAAATTTTGATGATCAGGGGATCAGCGGAGGTCATCAAAACAATTTTGGTGAGCTAGGTTAAAGTTTAGCTGTTAAGTCTCCCTAAGTTTCGGCTGAAACTTAACAAGTCAATGACACTTGGCCCAATTCCTAAAAAAAGAAGAGCGTAAGCCATTTGTCCGTTCCAGGAACGTTTTGTTAAGTTGTTCTTTCATTGTATTGCATGGGGCGTTGCATAATGTTGCAAATGTTTTTGTACACTGGTTAATTGGAAGCGTGGGTGCCTAGATTTTGGTTAGTGTGACTCATAAAAGTTAAACAGAAACTGCACAAGTTCTCATCTTCAAACGAATTTAGCCCAAGAGAACAATGGAATTTGGAGAGTTATTTGAGTAGAACGTGCCAAGTTGCAGAATACTGTTTTTCCCCAACGAGGAACTTGTTAGACTTGTTAGTAATTTTGAATGAGCGGAAACGTTAAATTATTCTTACACGTCAGACGCCTCCAAAAGACCACATCATAAATTTCAACTAGCGACCCAGCTATAGATTTAGGTCATTCGAAAAACTCCGTTCTCGAATATTCATAAAGACAGTTTTAGAGAGCTTTTGGTTAAAATGGATGTGACGCCACATGCAAAAATTATGAGAACCAAAGTATTATGACATATTTCCTTGTTTCCAATTACTTTACACGTGGATAACACCAAAAAAAGATAATTTTCCAAATGGTACAAATTGAAAACTCGGATTTTTTCTTCTTTTTCTGAAATTGTAAAATTCAATTTGTGGCGATGGTGAATTGGTGATGGAAGCGTAATAAAAAGAGAAAGTAAAATTGACGTTTTCAAGAAAATTGAAAGAGTTCTTTCATAAAAATCTCATTCCAGCTCAATTCTAAAATTGACACGCTTTTCTATTACTCCTTCCTAGCCGACAAAAGTAATCGAATAACTTATAAACCTTCAATTTTTTCATTCCTAAAATTGTCAATAAGAAAGTTTTGATGTTTCATCTTCGGTGTGAAAAATATCACTTTCATTTTCAATTACTACGTCTTTAGGCTAGTGAAAGTAGAAAAACTGAAAGTTTTTCTCAAAATTAAGCTTAAAATTACTTCGAAAATTTAAGAGTTAGAAACTATCCATACTGAATAGTTGTAAATTAGGTTGTAATTGTAGCAAGTACTGCAATTCCTCTATCAAATTTATGGTATCATTGCCAATCAATTCAGACCATCTGTCTTGCAACGTTAATAAATCACTTTGGTAATAAATTTTACCCGTTCGGAATTAAAGCTGCGCAAAAAAGAGTAATAAATTACTTTTATTTTAGCTTTTTAGAATTCAGAAGTGTGAAACCCCGGAGATTTTTAATGGATTTTGCCACTTAAATGGCCTTCATGAAGGGGGATAATGAGTTTCAGAGTGAATCTGGCGATCAATAATGGCAATTATACTTGTGCCAACCGCTGACAAAAGTCCGCTTAATTAATGCATTACTACAACACAATGATGTTACTACCTGCTGCTATTCCTTTCCAAATAACTCTATTCAATATCAATTCAATGTTCATTCTTTTAGCTAAACTTTTTATTCAACAGCTGTCAAAACTCATTTAAAGGCCTCAACCCACCATGTCATTAAGTCAATAAATTCCGTCAGTCTTAAAATTGTAAGCCAAACAAGCCCGTCCTAACACCGGCCACTAAAAGCGTAAGATAATTTGTTCACATCCTGTCCCGGAAAGGGCTTGTTTGGCTAGTCCAAAATAAGGTAAAATGTATTTTAGGTTTTTTTTTTGGGTCGGTCGCTCCCACGTTACGCTTGAGGCCCCGTGATTTAGAAGTTCAGAATGTGAGGTCGTGTTTTTAGGGTGGGGAGGCGGGTTTTTACTCGGTCCGTTCTCTTCCTTCGAAGAGAAAATTGGACTTGGGACCTGACCATCATCACCACCAAGCCGCTTTTATTATAGAGGTATCTCCTCGATAGCAAATTATAAATTTTAATGAATATGCCGGGTTCGATGTTAATGTTAATCAGCAGTTTTTTCATACAATTATTTTGTTCCGATTCAATTTTCTTCAATTTTAATTATGAAATCACGCTCTTGTGGATGTAATTAATCAAAAAAAAAAAGCTTGTTGCAAAAAAAAGCTGTGGGAAAACGCCTGTCGCAAAAAAAAACTGTTGCAAAACGCTTGATTCCTTCCTTTTTCGAATTATTCAATGGGTATTTTAAGAATTGAAATCTATACATTCAAACGCCGTGCAGACGCAACCGGTGGGAGTGCCTCAGCGGTCACCAAACGAAAAACCGCCAAGGACATTTTGTCTGGACAAAAGTTTTTATTTTATTTCCGTGGAACAAATCGCCCCTTGGTAAAACTTTGTTTCATGGTAAGTTAAGTTCCAAGGTTCTTGTCAAAAGCTCATTTGAAGTGAGGCTAGAGCGACATTTTCCAAATTGGTTTCTAAATAAATTGTCGTCGTTTTCACCAAGTAGCACTTAATGAAGAAGCTTCCACCTTACAGAACTTTCTACCACTTTCACTTATCATACATCATCTGGAGGTGTCAACCACTTTAAAATGCAGCCACAAACCCTCGGATCCACGCAGCAACTCAAAAAATAATTACCTTTGCAATTTAATTAACTCCAGTATACTACTCATGAATGCACAACCTAATATCACCCACAAAAATATGTTTCATGCGCCACTTTCATAACCTAATTGTTCCACCTCAGTCACTGTTTTAAAATTCATAATCAATTTTAATTTAAACATTTTTCATATGTAGTACGTACTGAAACCGAGATGAATTTCAACCAACTTTGCGCCACTTCGACACCACTCAAAAAAATATTCACATAGGGTGTCAGAGACCAGAACTAGATGACAGTTCATAGTTTGTACTGAGCTTCGAAACGTCTTTAATTTTGATTGTTAATTAACATTATTTTGTTGCGTGTGGCTTTCTCGGGTATTTTCGCTTCCTATTTGACATTTGTGCGAGGTGGATGAATTTTGGAGGGTTTTCAACCTTGTTCAATTTACTGAAAACCCATGATCTCGAAGGATTCAGAACATGAGTAAATCTAAAAATTTTGTGACCTTTCCTTGACATTTTTCGTATTTTTTGTAACTTTTGAACTTGACTTTATTGTGCAGAAGTCTAAAGAAATCTAGGGTTTCGGTTTGGTAAGGGGAAACAAAAAATTTCTTCCGCACTCTCTCGACTCATAAAACTTCATTTCCTTTTGACCACCCACAAACTCCAGACTTTCTTTTCTTCTTTTTTTCCGGCATATTGTCCTTCTTTTCTAACAAAAATTTTCCAAAGTTCCAAACGCCAAAAGAAAAACTGATTGTTTACCCTATTTCCTGTTTTGGAGTCTTCTTTTCTCGTATGATAACAATAGAAAAACTTGTCGAACAAAATTGAAAATAAAAACTTTTGTGTTTCATTTTCCCCTACAGAATCTGATAATATCTGGATTACTTTTCCTTGGTTGTCCAGCACTCCTCATGACACTTTCTATCAGTCATAAGCTGATTTAAAATTGGATTTTTTTTAATTCATCACCATCTTGCCTTCAAAATAAGGAAAAAATGACTATTATTGCTTGCTCGCAAAAAAAAAAAACGACGGAAGCCTGTACCTGTGAAACCAACAAGCGAAATTTGAAACTTGTTTTAAAAATTTTCATTCTCCATCTTTCCTTGCAATATTTTGGGTCAGAGCTCCAGTTTTAAATTACACAATCTAAGCTTCAAAATTTAAGAGCAAGATTGAAAATAAAAACTTTTGTGTTTCATTTTCCCCTACAGAATCTGATAATATCTGGATTACTTTTCCTTGGTTGTCCAGCACTCCTCATGACACTTTCTATCAGTCATAAGCTGATTCAAAATTGGATTTTTTTTAATTCATCACCATCTTGCCTTCAAAATAAGGAAAAAATGACTATTATTGCTGGCTCTCAAAAAAACGACGGAAGCCTGTACCTGTGAAACCAACAAGCGAAATTTGAAACTTGTTTTTAAAATTTTCATTCTCCATCTTTCCTTGCAATATTTTGGGTCAGAGCTCCAGTTTTAAATTACACAATCTAAGCTTCAAAATTTAAGAGCAAGACAGAGAAGTTTCCCAGAAGGTTATCTTTATTCGCTCATGTACTTTCCACACAGTTTTAACTGAACTGAGATCATTAGCGCTGCTGAAACTGAGAAAGCTAACCCAAACTTTACTACTTTTGTTTCCATTTTGCAATTTTCAAGTTTTTTTTTTCGCAAGTTTTCCTGCAACTTTTTTCATTTTACAAACAAACGGCTTGAATTACTTGCTCAAAAGCCCGGCTCACTTTTCTTTATCCTTTTTTGTATTTTTTTTTACCAAATTCAATGAATCCAATTTGGGCCAATAAAGTTTAGAAGAACTTAATGTCCTTTCGGAGGTCGACCTTTTCAAAGCCGGGCCACTGCGTGGTCACCCAATGTCGACTAGGCTCCGCACCCGGGCATGAAACGCCTTTCCAATTGAATGGATTTTGAAAGTTCAAATAAGCACATACTCCATATGGCTGAGTTTTCCTGTCACCGTTGTGCAACTCAAGGTGAAAGTAACGCAGTAATATTCGTAAAAAGTAAGGCCAAAGCTCTGCTTTGTCTGTAGCTTATCGGTCAGAGGGAAAAAGCAAATATTACTTTTCATTTTTTTAAAAGAAAAAAAGGAGAGAAAGCGGACCACTGAGCCAGGTGCAGAACAAAGGGCACGCTTATCCGAAGTCCTTTCAATTTCTAAATCTTTTTTAAAGAGGAGCAATGGGATGCAAAAGAAAAAAAAGCAGGGTAAAGCAAAGTGATATGGCGGAAGCGTGGGATTCTTGAAGAGTAAATCCTTGCCATCGCTGTCATCTCAGCATCATCGTCCTATTGGCCTCTGAGAAAGGTAAGAAGGAACTGCTGCTGCTTGCTAGTTAATCGTAACCATGGTGAAAGTACTTGGAGAAAGCGTGCGAATAAAAAGAAAAGAAGAGAAGCTTTTGAAAATCGATCGTCTTAGGATGAGCCCTGGCTAAATTGAATGAGTGAGTTCCTCGACTACTAAAACTTTTTTGGTTTTCTTGCTCATCGTTTTTTTTAACAAGGAAGAAAAGGGGAAGTGTCTTTGGAAAAATCTTAAGGAAACGAACGAGGAAAGACGACTTTTTTGTTTTACTTTCCTCTTCCAAGTGTTATGCTAATACGAACTTTGTCTCTTCCTTGTGCTCTTATTTAAATCTAAGCAAAAAGTTAGGCAAAGAAAAGCTTTTTTCGACAGCTTTTAATCAACAAAAACTTTTTTCAAGGAATAACTTCTAACCTGACTTCAATTTGGGTGCCAAAAGTTCAAGGAAATGTGACAATCCTATGTCACTTTCCCATTTTCAGATTCAATTTTTCTTGCGCAAATCATAAATTTTTTCTTATTTTAAAAGTTGAGGTACTAGGTAAAAGATCCGAAAAAATGACATTGACGAAGAGTATGACACTATAAGGTGTCAGGTTGGTGGTAGAGTTATCGTGATTTTACGTCCCATTTTTTTCTCTGGGCGCTGTATGCATCCCACTCCAGAGAGGAGACAAATTTGCACCAAAATGTGAAGGATGGTTCCATTTTCCGGGCAAAAGCAAGTGTACCATAACTTGTTTCAACCAGAAAATTCCATGGCAGAATGAGTTCACTCTCTTTGCATAAATCAGAGTCAAAGTTCTGGAAAAGCCTTGCCTTCTGCTCTAGGCTACTTTCAAATCAAGTCAAAATTGTGTGAACTCAGCGAGCAAAGTAGAGAAAAAGAGAAAGAGAATGTGAAGTGCGTGGTTTAGAAATTGAGTGAAAGTGAAAGTTCAGCAATGCATATAGAGAAACGTTCTGATTGGACCCTGTTGCACTTGTTCCAAAATTTAGAAAATTCAAACATCCTCCCTCAGCCTCACATGCACATTTCTACTCCAATTTAAAATGGACAGTAACTTTCAAAATCAAAATTATTCGAACCCTGAAAACTAATGAGAAAAAAGCAAAAACTAAAAACCCCCCCAAAAAAAAAAAAAAAAACCTTAAAAATTTGAGAAAAAATTCAGCCGTTTAGCTGGGTTAGGTTATGGGTTAGTCTATGACTGCCTCCCGATCCATTGTCCGTATTTTAAAAAATGCAAACAGCTCGTCACCTACTCTTCATTAAAAAAAACCATTGAATCAGACGGCCGAAATGTATTGAAAAGAGGATGGTTTCGATAACTGATTTTCTTGTGTCTGATTTCAACTGTCGGGTTCAGCTGACGGGTTAGATTTTTGTAACGACCTAAGTTTTGTCATCACACACTTGAGACTCAGACGAACAAAAAGAAAGAATAAAAAGGAAACAAAGGATTGATCTTGTGCTATTGACTTTCTGTCAGGAGCAGGTGGAATAAGGGATGTGAGGCCTTGAGCTGCAAATCCATGGAATGATAACAAAAGTAAATGATGGAAAAGTGAAAGGCAGCAGCAGCATGATGCCAAGTGTTGGATTTAATTACTTTTAATCTCCGTTAATTTGTCTCTGGTGGCTAACACACGTGACAAGAATTGATCTCAGGTGACTAATCTGGTCAACAAGCGTACTTCTAACTAAATCCAACATAACACTGAGGCTCCTTCAATCCCCAAACCCAACATCAATTAGATGCTTGACCCAATCCCTTTGACTTGAACACTGAAATCCACTTTTCCTCTCTGCCAACGCAACCTACACCTAATGCTCCATTTAATTAGAGTATTGGTTGTGTATCTAATAAGTAAGTAACTCTAATTTATTTCCTAATACTTAAATATTATTCTCCTCTACAGGAGTTTAAATTTCCTTTTTAAGGGATTAAGGTAAAATATTTAAGGATTAAGGGGGGGGGGGTGTTAAGGTCAAGTTTTGTCCGGTGACGGTGACCTGTAACGTAAAAACAGGAAATGCTGTAGCGGAAGCAAACATGTTTATTCTGGACTGTGATTAATGAATATTGAAAATCTGTGCTCTGCCATTTCCGTTTCACTCTTCAAACTTTTTTCAGTTCAAAGTTGGGATAGATTTGAGAAACTTTGAAAATATGAAACCTGAAATTATTATATCGTATCCTTATGGTATAAGGGTAACTTCAAGGCTCATGTCATGTCCAGTCCTTGTTCATTCGGAAAAGGAGGACAGGTCAAGTAGGGGTCAACTCCAAGTTAAATTGAATTGCTGGCAGGAGGTCTCCGAAGTCTTTTCGTAGTCTGTCTAAGTCTATCTGGAATTGTCACCCGAACATTGGTTTTGGTATCCCTGACATAAAATGACCAAGAATTCTGGAAGCATATGATCATGTACGGCCTTTTATGCCCAAATGGAAAATCTGAGACTGTGGACGTCTTTGAGACGCAGATGGACAATCATTAAATTGCACTCCGTCGTCTCTTTGAAGAGCTACACAAAGGCAGAACGGAGGAAACTTTCGTTCCTTTCACCCTTCAAAGAAATTCTTCCTTGTTTCTGAGTTTCAAAAAATGCCATTTCATATACAGTGAAAGCTTTCTGCTGACCATGCAAACAATCACTATGTAGCAGTCTTTTACAAGAAAAAGAAAATCCATGACCTAATTCTCAAATTTTCTGGCTTAACTGCCACACAAAATTTGAAAATTTCTTCCGTACTGAAATTGTAGGAAATCAAGTTGTTTGGTTAAGTTGAAAGGTTGTGTATAAGAGCTTTTCATTTTCGTAAATCAAATAATGTTTAAGTTTTTCGTTGAAATTGCATTTATTTTCCAAGGAAATTTCTTGAGCACTGTTGTGTTCATCTCCTCTAATTTTAATTATTGCCTGTTCTCCTATTTCTGTGATCTCTACTTTCACTTTTGGAAGAATCTAAAGTATCATCATCATCCATCTCATCCTTCAGCGTCTTTATAGAAAATGCTCCGGTTGGTTGGTTCTCATTCAGCGATCACTGGATCTCATTAAAAGTGACTCAAGTATAGCCCACTAGTCAGGCCACGTCCTCATCTTGAACTAAACTTAGAAGGAAGCAGATGCTCCTCTCACTTTGCAAAGGCTCAAGGAAATATGAGAAAGTCCTTTCATTACTCCCATCAAAATAAGGGACTTGACTACTTCCTCAAATTCATCTATTGTCTTCACTATCAGGAGCAAAAGGTCTGCTGAAAGCGATTTCCTTCCAGCGTTTCCAGCGTTGGCCCTTACGACATCTCACATTCAAGAGTTTCATAATACTTGATTCCACTTCTAGCTTTGATAGCAATTCAAACTTCATTTAGTTCATTTCCATCCACTCAACATACTTCTACATTTAATTACACCTTTTCAAAAAGCAGGAAACTGGTCTGACGTTGCAAACTTTAACATTACCACCTTAAAATCTGATTTCTTTGACTTTCTGTCCTTATGGCTCCGAAATATTAAAAAATCGACGCGTGTCTATTCATGCACGACTGCATTTTCAATTCATTTATCTTTACGTTGAATACCTGAATAATCAATTCGGTTTCTAAATCAAAATTCTGCTTTCAATCTTGTTACACTTCATTTTTTTCTTCCAAAGAAACCCTTTTCCCTTTTTTGAAAACAGGAAATTAAAAAATTACAGTTGAGGGATTCTGTTACGTGGAAAACAACAGAAAACAATCTCTTTGAAAGTAGACAACCTAAAATCCCTACCATGATTTTGATTGGTGAAAATAGCCTGAATTTCCAGGTGGTTTTTCGTGTGGTTGGTAAACTTTGAGAACAGGGAGAAAGGGATTATAGGTGGTGTACTTAATCTCGATTTCTCTTTGTTACCAAAGTACACAATAATAATGGTAGCATACTAGGAAGAAATTGAAGAGAACTGAGATTATATGGAATCAGCGTCAGGGATTTGATTTGGTCATTGCGGGCAGGCTGTTGCTTTGAGCCGTTCGCTCTGAGGAGCCATAAAATAACAAATGATTTAATTGTACCTTGAACTACTTTCACTAGAATTATAATTTTCGACTCCAATTTCGGGAAATTACATGCTAGGGAACGCGTATTGACTAAATCTTTAATTCTATTAATAACTTTAATTTCATCGTGATCGATAAACAAACCTTGAGGAAGTAAACGTTTTTTGAAAATGTGGAATTTTTAAACTTACGAGTTCCATCGAAGCGCGTAGCAATCGTGTCAAGGAATGTATTCTGCGGAGCTAGAAGCCCCTTGCGGTTTACCATTGTTTTTGTATTTTGAAAATGTGGAATTTTTAAACTTACGAGTTCCATCGAAGCGCGTAGCAATCGTGTCAAGGAATGTATTCTGCGGAGCTAGAAGCCCCTTGCGGTTTACCATTGTTTTGGTTTGAAAGCCTCAATTTTGATTGGTTGAATTTTGATAAGAACAAACTTTCTCGTGCGTTAGTTCCTACTTTCACTTTTATTTATTAATGCAAAAACACTAACTTTTGGTTGTGAAGTTATCCAAAAATGTGCTATTCTTGTCCACTTCATTTTAGTTTCAAAATTAAGTAAATTTTCAATCAATGCAGTGAAAACTATTTTTGTTCAAGTTGAATTGCTTGTTCTCCTAATTCAAAAATTAAACATTTGCAGATTTAAATCGAAAAAGTTTGTCGCTTGTGTAAGAAACAGCGAATGAAAGTTGGAAACTGTTGCTTTTCTTCTTCTTGCTCTAGAAATCTTGGAATTGAATCTCGTAGCCAGAATGTGTTTACAAACTTTCTCTTATGGACGAGGAAATAATGCTATAAGACAAATTAAATCAAAGGTTGGACTAAAGCTGTAATACAAGGATGTGAGTGTTCTTCTGGACGTCTGTGTGACTACTGGTTGCTTTCCGGGCTCTTAGGCATCGAAAAAGAAGCCTCCCACCCTTTATATTCTCGTAGCCAGAATGTGTTTACAAACTTTCTCTTATGGACGAGGAAATAATGCTATAAGACGAATTGAATCAAAGGTTGAACTAAAGCTGTAATACAAGGATGTGAGTGTTCGTCTGGACGTCTGTGTGACTACTGGTTGCTTTCCGGGCTCTTAGGCATAAAAAAAGAAGCCTCCCACCCTTTATACCCTCTTCAAAACTTTTGGAAGAAAAAGCCTGAGTACGAGACTCCGAATTTTGGAGAAAATGGTTGGAAATACAGGGCATTTGCGCAGACTTGATCCAACAGAGTCCTTAGATCAATCTCTGCCTCATTTTCAACTCATCCCCACCAACACACCATCCCCTCATTTACTCGGCATCCACTTTTCATCATCTTCTTTCCATCATTATCATCATCATCCTCACTACTTCAAAAAATATACACAAAATTGAAAATTTTATAACCACTTAGGAATAATTTGTGTAATTAGGGAAAGAAAATCAGCTAATATTGCCTTGTCTATTTTAATTAAAAGCTAAATTTTGTTACCTCTGTCTGGTAGCAGGAAATCAGATAACGAAAAAGTCAAGAGAAACGTTACAATTTACTAAATTAAAAAAAATGTAATAGGAGAACTCACATCACAGGAGCAGAAATTGTTATATAGTGAGGTTTATAAAGTTGCTTAATTTTCACCACTTTCTCTTTTTTCATTTCGGTTTTCTGAAAAACTGGAGTCGAGATCAGCCAATCCACCGATATAGTTTACATTCTATCCGACCAGCCTATTATTATAGACTCTAAAATCCAGAAGTTATGTTCGCAATTTTTCAGAAAACCGAAATGAAAAAAGAGAAGGCGACGAAAATTAAGCATTTTTATAGACCTAACTGTCTATCCTGATTATAACGACCATCGTAATACGTTTCACGGAAATTTTTGCTAAGATTCATGCCAAACCTGACTTAAGAACCCAACTTTCAATTTATAATTTGTAAAAATTTGGAACGAAGTACGGGGATTCAAATCTTCGTACTTTTTTCCACTTTCTCCGGAAATTGGAATTTGCAAAGGAGTCACTTTCTGCTGATTACTTAAGATGCATTATAACAAAAAACGAAACCAATTGTAAGAATAACAACAATTAGATTCGTTGTTAAAATTCTATAATAAATATGTAATATAAGTTTTTGAGTTATGTAAAAAGGGATTCTGACAAAAGTTTACCATATCAAACAGAAAAGCCATGAAAATTAATGGTGGAAATAGAAGAATGAAAGTAAGCTTCTTGGATTCAACTTTTAGCAAAAGAGGAGAGGCGAAGACTACAAGGTTATTTGAAACCATCCATAAAATTCTAATTAAAACTAAAATTTCCGTACGACTTATAAAATTTTAATTAAAATGAAACCCATTTCCGTTATAAGAACAAGGTGTAGTTTTCCTCTCATCTTCTGATTCTGACACTTCTTTAAGCACCCCACCCCAACACAACAATTAAACTTCTTCATCTTCGTCATTCACAAAGATCCCGGATGGTTCAACACCTCACAACATTCTTCTTCCAGCGTAGGCTTTTACAACAAATACAGAAAAAGCACTAAAACCCCGTGGAGTTACTTTCTCTAGATCCTGCTTTCCTCAACCTCCTGTGATTCAACAACTCTCTACTTTGGTTCTCCCCGGGTCTGATGAACTTCCTAACTTTTTTACAAAAGGATAATAAATTGGGATGAATGAGATCCAGATTGAAGAGCCATCTCTTCAGGCCCTTTTTCCAGTGTCTTTCCTTGAAATTCATTAGAGAAATCAAAGAAAGAGTCTCACTGCGGGGCTGTCTAGCTTACTCCCTTTTCACCTACCCCTTTATACAAAAAACATAAGGAACCGAAAATGAGCATTAAAAAAAAACTTGAAAATGTACTTGGATGGAGGAACACACATCTCATCAACTTTCCACTCCGCTAGAAAGTAGAAACAAGTTTCAACTTCTTCCAAATGAGCAGAGAAAGCCATTAGAGCTGAAGACACGCTAGGGAAACATCGGAGACGAAGATGATGTTACTTTTGAAAAAAAAAGTATTTTTTCGGATCTTAATTACTCGTTTCTCCCATATCTTGTCTCCAGTTTTAGTCACGAAGAAAACTTTCTTCTTCCGCCTCAAAAACTTCCTGAATCAGTTCCTCATAATTAGAAATGCAAACGAGAAAATTCCTAGAATAGAGATGTCCATTTTGTTAAAAAAGTTCTTCAAAAAACTTTAACAGTTTACACGAACAAATATATTGTAAATATTATTGAACTCCCGTAAATCCATACCTGTCTTCAGCTTAAACAGAAATTCACAAGAACCATTAGTTAAGCTGTTCAATAACAATAATAGAACGATCCTAAGCTAAGTACATTCAACATCCAAATTTTTGTTGTATAATTCCGGAATTAATTCACCTTTGATGCTAATTAACATGATAAGTTCATTGTAAAAATCTAGTGAGAACCAATTAAAAGAAAATCTGAAAACTGAAGAGCTAAAAAGGGAGAAAATGGAAAGCTCATCCAAGTTATACATTTGTGAGCAAGATAACTGTATAAACTGAGTAGTACTAGTACGCGTGTCAAATCTTGAGCTGAATGCCTACTTATCTTTCCTTCGCTTCCCTTTTCTTGTCTCACGCGGTGATTCGGTTGGAGTCGTAGAGTACGATGGAGATGTTGGTGAATAACTTGGACTCGTTGGTGAATAAGTTGGGCTTGTTGGCGAATAGCTAGGTGAAGTCGGACTATAAGCTGGACTTGTTGGTGAGTAGGTAGGAGACGTTGGTGAGTACTGCGGACTTGTTGGCGAGTAATTCGGACTCGTAGGGGAGTACTGTGGACTCTTTGGAGAGTACGTCGGGCTAGTTGGTGAATAACTGGGGCTGGTTGGCGAATAACTTGGGCTAGTTGGCGAGTAGCTGGGACTTGTAGGTGAGTAGCTCGGGCTGGTCGGAGAATAGCTCGGGCTCGTAGGGGAGTAGCTCGGACTTGTTGGAGAGTAGCTTGGACTCGTTGGAGAATAGCTTGGACTCGTTGGTGAATAGCTCGGGCTAGTCGGAGAGTAACTTGGACTCGTTGGTGAGTAGCTTGGACTCGTCGGCGAATAGCTGGGACTCGTTGGTGAGTAGCTCGGGCTAGTTGGTGAATAACTTGGACTTGTTGGTGAATAGCTCGGACTCGTTGGTGAATAACTCGGGCTAGTCGGAGAATAACTTGGACTCGTTGGTGAGTAGCTGGGACTCGTCGGGGAGTATCCAGGACTTGTAGGCGAATAACTGGGACTGGTTGGTGAATAACTTGGGCTAGTTGGCGAATAGCTGGGACTCGTAGGTGAGTAGCACGGACTGGTTGGAGAGTAACTGGGGCTTGTCGGTGAATATCTTGGACTCGCAGGAGAGTGAGTTGGGCTCGCTGGCGAATAGGAAGGCGACGTAGGGCTATATGTAGGTGAAGTTGGTGACATTCCTGGCGAAGTGAGCCCATATCCTGGGGAGGATGGAGAATAACTCGGAGAGAGTGCTCCCATGGGACTTCCAACATAGTTGAGACTTGACCCAGGGCTTCCAGGTGATGCGGCCGGCGAGCGTCCTGGTGAATATCCACTAAATTCTGATCCAGTCGGAGAAAAGCCCGGCCCTGGTGTTACTCCACTTCCTACAAAAACAATAGCAACGTTCAAGTGTCATGTGTGAAATATGAAACCTGAAGTCGCTTTCCAAAAATATTTTTTTTAAAAAAATTACCAGGTGACCAAATATCTCC
This sequence comes from Neanura muscorum, assembly GCA_019775825.1. NCBI lineage: Eukaryota > Metazoa > Arthropoda > Collembola > Poduromorpha > Neanuridae > Neanura > Neanura muscorum. Next base: position 6,459 of record JABASL010000271.1, on the reverse strand, counting down.
ATAAGCAGGAGTTGCTCCTGACATCCAAGGGGTGGCTGCTGGGCTTCCAAGATTTGGAGTTCCAGCACCGGCAAAATATCCTATTCCCAAAGCGGATGGTCCTTCAGGGCCAGGGCCCATGGGCAATTCAATTCCAAATTTGCATTTGTCTGCATCCAATAGAAGATCAAAGCAGCCAGTTCCCATCCGAGGAAGTTGTCCCATAATTATATTCTCAGATACTCCCCTCATTGGGTCTAATTCTGCATGGCCAGCGGCATCCATGAGAACGTCAACAGTCTCCTCAAATGAACATCGCATCAATGGTCCGGTGTCTTGTCGATTGATACCGTGCCGAGTGATGGCCATCAAATGGCCCTTGGCAGTCATTACGTCGCAAAGAAGAGCCAAGTGACGATAGTTGACGTATAAGCCATAAAATTGAAGAACCATGTTCATTTCCTTCTCTACTGATTTACGAACAGCTTCAATCCCGAGTACCTAGTGAAACACAAAACCATCAAGAATTTATCGTCAGCACGTTTTAAAAGGACACGAGAACACTCAAAACAATTTTCCTACCGTAAAGATTTCGCAAATGTCATTGGAATAAGTCCGGATAGGATCGACATCTTTCTCAGAAAGCACTCTCATCAAGGAAGTTCCGTCGGTTTCCAAGAGCCACTCAGCAATTGATTTAAATTCTCCACTGTCAGTCACAATAATTCGCTTCTTTGAATCCGTTTGTGGTAAATGCATGTAAACTTTTCCAATTGCCTCAATTCCCTGCAAGTATAAGTAAAACCGATAAGTAAAATCAAATCTCAGTGAATTTAACCGACTTCTCCAATTAATCCTGTAGTTTACCTGAAGCGTCATGTCTGACAACATATTTGCCTCAATGCATCTCAGAAACATGTCATCCTCCATTTTGTCAACATTATCTTCTTCGTCCTGATTGGTACCAAATTTGGAACCATCCTCAGAATTCATAATTCGAATTCGTAGAACGAGCTTCTCAGCATTGTCATCGTTAAAAATACAGTTGAGATCATCCCCAAACCCAATATTGATCTTCTCTGCAATTTGTTCCATTGTCAACTTCTTGTCTGTCATTCGCTTTCGATCCAATTCAACACGAAGGAGCCAAGGAGAAATTCGTGAGGCATCGAAGTCTGGCATTTCGTAGTAAACGTTCACAAATTCCTGATCTTCAGAAATAACGGTATTCTGAGGATCGGGATCATAGTAGATGGCGGTGTTGGCTGTCACTTTTCTCAAAGTAGTGTGCTCCAAACGACAAAGAACGTTCTTAGCCTTTTCAGCGTCACGTGCTGCCGCTCCAGTTAGAAAAACTGTGAGGGAAGGTGCCTTGGGGCGTTTGCTGATGTTGATAATTTCCTTAAGTCTTGGTACCCCTAACGTTACGTTCTTGGAAGAGACTCCAGCAAAATGAAACGTATTCAAAGTCATCTGTGTGGCAGGTTCACCGAGAGATTGAGCGGCAAGTGCACCAACCATTTCACCTGGTTGAACCTGTAAACAAAAATTGATTACTCTATGTCCCATCCCGGCTGGGAGTTAACCGGATTGTATTCAATCAGTTGAAAAATATTTACCAGAGCGTGTTGGAAACGATTCTCGATTTCTCCAATGAGCCACTCGAAAGCTTCTGTCGTCAGACGAAATTCTTCTGCAATTCGACGAGAGCAAAGTGTCGAACGTACAAGACATTGGAAGAGGAGCGTAGCATTTGCGTTGGCAAGAACTGACATACGATCTTCTCCGTTGACAACAACACATTTCTTCAGAAGATCCTCAACTCCTTTAACAACTCGAATTGGGTTGAGATCAGTATAAGTACGCTGATTGATATGAAAAATTTTCTGGACGTTCCAAATCATTCGATTTAAGTTACATGGAAGCACAACCTTGCTTTCACCCGTTGGAAAAATCTGTTAAAAATTAATTAGAATTTTTGTTACAAATTCAATGAAAGACAAGATTCAATAGAAAACGCGAAAACAGAGACGCAAGGAGTTTTTACTTTTCTCAAATCAGATCTATCTTTGCACAATTGGTCCCATTCTCTCTCGATTGCAGCAAGTGCCGTCCCAGACCCTATGATTTCTCGAATCACATCGTCGTTGTAGTAAATTTTTAGTTTCCGCTCATTTGTGAGATCCAACTTGAATCTGGATTCGAAGGCACGATTTGAAAGTTTAACAGTCGGAAGTGTTTGGAATTCGACATTTTCACCAGCTAGTCCGTCTTCACCATATCTACACATAACAATCCACATGGTTTAATTAGTTGTCCAACACTCAAATAAATACGCAAGATAATTAATACAAACTCAACTATGACTAGAACGGCTACTTCCAAATGGTTCTCACCTGAGCTGAATCAACTGCCCCACGGAATTCCTAACAGTCCCATCATAGTGAACCATAACAGACTCCATGGCCTTGATGAGACGTCGCTGGATATAACCAGTTTCTGCAGTCTTTACAGCTGTATCAATCAACCCCTCACGACCTCCCATGGCATGGAAATAAAATTCGGAAGGAGTAAGTCCAGCCAAATATGAGTTCTCCACAAAACCTCTTGATTCTGGCCCGTAGTCATCTTTAATGAAATGTGGAAGGGTGCGTTTACGAAATCCAAATGGAATACGCTTTCCCTCGACGTTCTGTTGTCCTACGCAGGCAATAACCTAAAGAAAAAACATTTTCCACTTTTAAAACCACTACAATCAGAGCTAGGTTGATTTAATTCGCTCACAATTTACCTGAGAAATATTAATATTAGAACCCTTTGACCCCGCAACCACCATGGCTTTAAGGTTGTTATATTCAGTCAGCGATTTCTTAGCGGAACCACCAGTCTTATCACGAGCGTCATTCAAAATTCGATTAACTTGATTCTCAAACGTCTGTCGTAACGTATTTCCAGGAGTCGGTTCCAATTCCATATTATGTGCTTTCTGAATTACTTCTATGACATCCTCTTTGGCTTTCTTGATAGTTTTCTGAATCTCCAAATAAGTCTGAGGATCAGCAATAGTGTCGCCAATACCAATGCTGTGCCCTACGTCAATAAACACACACATTTAAGTAATCTATTTCGCTTATCAAATTATCTTTAGCTTGAAAGATTATAATGAAGAAAATACCTTCATATAGAAGCCAATTGTTAACCACAGTCTGAATATTACCATAGAAGTAACCTGCTGTCTCATGTCCCAATTCAACAAAACAAATGTGGAGAAGCGAACCAGCTGAAGTACCGAGGGTCTTCTTACAAAGAATCCCCATAATAAGCTCCCCATGCTCTACCATTACTTTAGTATCACCAGGGGAGATCCATTTGTATGGTCCTTCATCTTCATCATCGGGATGCGTTGCATGTGTTGTAATCATAATTAACATTTCCTGGAATGATGAGCGTAAAAAGTTGCTTTCCCGTCCAAAGAGGTTTCGGTTTGAGAATAGCTGGCTGCGGCATTTTACCATCCCATATAGGCAGAAACATCAACAAGTTCATCATTTGTTCCTAGAAATAAAACAAAATCTTAAAATATTTGTTCAGACAGTTAACTGTTCTGATCTTGCAAATAATCCCTCAGTAAAAAATTGGAGTTGAATATTCTTCATATAATTCTCAGAAAGAATACTCATCATCGGGAAGAACTAAATGCCATATAATCAACGTATTTAGCATACCTTGTCAAGAAAGACATCTCGCTTCGTCATTTTCCTGACACCGGTCAAAGTATCTTGGACAATACCCATGACTGGTTTGTTTGCCTGGGGTGTAATGATCTGCCGTGTTGTTATATGCAAATTCTCAACTTCAGCTCTGGTCTCCATTGATTGTGGAACGTGTAGATTCATCTCATCTCCGTCGAAATCAGCGTTATAAGGGGATGTGCAACTGCAAAACAATATAAAAGTAAGCAAAAACTTGGCATAACTAGAAACTATCAGCTACAACGTCATAAGAAAGTTTTCATACCTGAGATTTAGTCGGAAAGTTGACCAAGGAAGTACTTTAACTCTATGACCCATCATAGACATTTTATGAAGCGTGGGTTGTCGATTAAATACTACCAAATCTCCATCTCGAATGTGACGCTCCACTTTGTAACCCAATTGAAGATGTAAATCGGAAGATTTGGGATGAAAACGTAAGTCAATTCGATCTCCATTAGAACGAATAATATATTTAGCACCAGGATACTGATTATTTCCTCGTGAAACTAATTCTGTCATTCTAATAAAAGAAAAAATATAAAAACGTTCAGGTGATTACACGTACAAAATTAGAGGAAAAGAAAGAGTAACATAATTGTTTTCATACTTGTCCATATTGAAGGGTGTAACTATTTCTGGAAATGTCAAATTCTGAGCAATTGATCTTGGTACACCAACTTGATCAATTCGCAGATTTGGATCTGGGGTAATAACTGTTCGAGCTGAAAAGTCAACACGTTTCCCCATCAAGTTTCCACGAATTCGACCTTCCTTTCCTTTGAGTCGAGCCTTAATAGCTTTGAGAGGGCGCCCAGACTTCTGCATCGCGCGAGGCAGATTAGGCATATCGTTGTCCACCAACGTGGCCACATGAAATTGCAACATCTTGACGTTCTCATACAGAATATGAGCTGCTGCTCCTGTCGCTTCATTCCGGAGGAGTTCATTATTGGCTTTGATGATATCCGACAATTTGTGAGTCAAATCATCCTGGATGTCAAGTTAAAAAGGATTAGCGATCAGGTCGTTCTTGGTGAAGACTAGGTAATAGGAAAGAAATTAAAACGGGAAAATTTACCTGATTTCTGGCAGATCCATACATCACAACAGCCGGGCGAACAGGCAGAGGTGGCACTGGAGATTTTTATAGTTAGTAATTTACCATGTACCATAAACTTTTGCGTAGAATCAGGAAGTGTTACCTGGTAAAACTGTAATGATCATCCAATCCGGTCTGGCGAATTTTGGATCCATGCCCATAACGTAAGACTCCTCATCTGCAATGTGCTTAAAAATTTCATGAACTCTCTCAGCAGAGACGATCATCTTCTTCTCTTGGTCATCTTCGTTGACATGCTTCCATTCAGCCAATAGTTCCAGTCCAACCTTCTTTATTTTTGGTTGATAACGACCACAACCACCGTGTCCAGCTTTCTTTCCCTAAAATGTTTTTGAAAGGCCCTTAGTTTAGATTACAGTACATGCCACAACTTAAAATTAAATATAGCTTAAGGTCGTGTTTTACCTGTGCCACTTCCTCTTCGTTTTCTTTGCCAGCATCCATCTCATCTCCTCCCTCACAAATACTCTTTCCTTTACACAACTCGTAAACGAACTGGAGTCTTCGACGTGGTTGACCCTTTGTTTTGAGCACAATTTCACGAATCTTTGGATGATTAGCAGAAACCAGCATTTTGGAGCAGAAGAAACATACACAGCGTAGTATCTTCATACTCTTTGTAAGAAATCCAGCATGATATACGGGTTTAGCCAAATCAATGTGTCCAAAATGTCCAGGACACTCTGCCAAACCGCCAGCGCAAGTTTGGCATCGCGAAAGCCGGTCAATTACACCTTGACGTGGATCCATGAGACCTCCCAGTTTTGGTCGACCACCTTCATAAAGTTCTGAGAATTTGACCCCTCCTTCCGTAACTGACATTCGACGCTAATTCAGGAAAACAAATGAAGGCATCGCATTAAAGTCCTCGACTCAGTCAAATACTAAATAGAAAATGATCTACATACGATTTCATCAGGAGACAAGATCCCAAACTGAACCTTCTTCACTGTACGGAGAGGGGCACGCGAGTCGTTGGTTTGTTGCGACATGTTCTCGACTGGAACTTCACGGGCCTGTACTCATAAATTATGAGCCAACAACGTAGGCCAAGGCCACCCGCCCCTGATCGGTACGGTATTTCGGTGATTGTCTGCTATTCTGTGGCAGAGGATCAGGCTCCCTATAAGTGGAAAAAAGTAATGAATTTAATTGGACCCAACTATCCTTATCAGAGTGAATTAGTTTAATCCCTTGCTATTTCGATTATTTTTGCTTAATTATTATTTTGCCAATAATAATTAGGGATAACTGATAAGTCTATATAAGAATTATAAATAATTTAAATGATTTTGAGTGCCATCGAACATGAGCAGCACTCGCCTAAATTCGGACTTTCGGACTCGGAACATTTCTCAACAGTTTCGTCCATTTACTTTACTTTAGGTAAGCAAGTAAATGACGCATTAACTGAAAACAATGAAAATTATGGTCAATTACCTTCAAATGGTGTTAAATTTGGTATGTACTTGTTCAGGAAGCTTTCGTCTATCGATTGCAGACAATTAATTGTTTGAGGCTATAATTAATAGTTAGTTAAAATTGATTAATCAGGGAGCCTGGTTAGGTATGTTCTCCATTTTGAAAGAGGCAGCCAGAGAGTGG
>JABASL010000270.1:0-21018 GCA_019775825.1 Neanura muscorum | reverse complement strand
TTGACGTAAACTTCCTGAGGAGTGGGGCGTGGGCACTTTTCTTTCGAATGATTCAATTTATCAATTTAACCTAACTTGCTTATTTCCGGCTACGTGATAGTAGCTAGCCCTGGGCTGCTCAAAGCTAAGGTACAGACGCAACTGCCATACAATGGAAAATGTATCCATCCTAGTGCTATGCCCACAAAATATTTCCATTGTGAAGTTCCCCCCGTAGTCTGCTAAACCTCCGTTTCCCTATCCCTTCTGCCTACTAACATAATTCTGTCCGTCAAGGAATAAGGAAATAACTTTCCTCAATATCATCCATTATTAAAGTGCTAACTGCAAAATACGATTTCCCTTCACTCTACGTCCGGATACATTTGCTTTATGGATTCTACTTTAGCAGGGAGAAAACGTGACTTGGGCACTAAAAAGACCCAGCGCCCATCCTTCAAGTTCACATTTTGAGGAATGCGACCAGTTTATGCCAGTTCCATTCCCAACATTCTAGTGGGGGTGAATCTTGGGGATTTTGCAAACAATTTTGCAACCGAATCTCAAAGGCCCAACCTACCCAAATTTTCCCCAGTTACCTAGAAATACGCAAACTACCTTAAAATACATCCAACCCTTGCTGTAACAAACCCGCGCGGCTGGGAAATATGAAACTACAGTTATTTTATTTGAATTTTAAAATGCGGTTAAAGCAAACCGTGGAAAAGTGTGATGCTGACTTGGTACCCGGGTTTAGAGATCACTGCAGCCCCCTGGGTTTCAAAACACCCTGCAAGAATGGTACCCTAAAAATCCTGATCCCGCCTCATAGTTTTTAATAAATCCACATCTCAAGTTCTGCCAGAAATCCAATAGCCACCAACCGCAATGAAATGAATTTACTCTGTAAATGGACCCAATTTCCTTCAAAAACTTTATTGTTAGAAAGCAAAATGTGAGAAAAAAGGAGAGAATTTCCGGATTTTAGGCGGAAAACGTTCAAATGTTACGCAGGATTTGAGTGGTAGTTCTCAAACTTTTACTTCTTTTTCGCCTTCGGAAAAATGACGCTCAAGAGACAAGGCAATCTGTCAAGTCGAGCTAATGGTGGCGTTAGACAAGTGGGAATTCTTCAGGAAAAAAGCTGTTGTGACCCAAGGCTTCAAATGACAGACAAAGTCGAGCATTTGAGTAAAAGTAAAGAACAGCCAATGAAAGTTAAGGATAGACTTCAAACTTGATTGTAATGAGAATATTTAAATTAGGCCCATTTTCTACCCCTCAAAAAAGAAAAAAAAAAGATGACTTTCTAAAGGCTGAGTTACCAGTTTTCTCATAAACTTTCACCAAGATCAGACGGGATGCACAAAAGAAAAGAACTGGCTATACTTTCAGACATTTTTGCCTAAGGTCTATTTTCTCCATTTTTGTCTATTTTTTATATTTTAAAAACGTTTTTTTTATATTTTAAAAACGTTTTCTAAAAAAAGAATGAGACAAAGCCCTATGTTCAAAAGAAGGCGAAGACATTATGTAAATGTCTTCCGATCCAAGAGACCAAATGACTCGTCCCATTGTCATATGATTCTACTCCGATCCTTCTCTTTCGTCCTCTTTTTTTATAATAATTCATTTTTCCCGCGCTGTTCTCCTTCATTTTCCCTCCCTTGCATTACAAGCATTTCCCATTGGATTTAAAATTTCCCTTTAAGTAAAGTAAAAAAAAAAGTTAATGTAAAATAGAAGAAGAAGGCTTTGGGGGTGAGATGAGAATGACTTTCTTCACTTTCACCAGCCCAGAAGAAAATTTCCTATGAGATCCCTTCTAGCCTGTTTCACAAAGTTCCTTAATTTCTTTCTCCTGTTCACTTTGACGCTTCTTTTTAAATTTATACATATTTAATTCCTTTCTTGTACATTTTTTGAATTCATCTTGTGCGACACAGGGCAGATGCGCCAGATCAACATTCCCTCAGATTCTGGCACACCCAAATTCTGGTATTCTACAGCTGCCCTGATTCATTAATCACAATAAAACTCAAATCACTGCCTCTAAAAAGACCCGGGCACTTTAAAGTCGGGTAGAATAGAAGAATCCTTGTCAAAAGTGTTTGAGTTTGAATGATAAACGAGTGACCATTAAGAGAACGACGATAGTCGAGGGTTATAGTGGCGAAAATGAGAATTTAAACTATAAAGGAAATTAGAATGAATTCTTGCAGTCAGCTCAGCCATTTCCTCAGTTGTACTCCAGCTGTCATTTTCTATTCAAATATTTTGTATAACTAAATTTTCAATAATTCATGACCCTATTTCTATTAAATGGACGCCTGTCCGCCCCTGCTATCCTCATTATTCACCAAAATTTAAATTCCAGAACCATTTTATACATTTTATAAAACTAAAAAGAGACCAAATTAAGAATAATCGTGTCCAGTAATTATTTTTGCTGATCATAAAATATCCCATAAAACTCCCCATTTGCCCCAGTATTTGGGGACAAATGTCTAGGTCAAAAGTCAAGGTACAAGGCGTTAGTAGGATTTTAACATGTAGGGTTCCTCACTGGTTATAAAAGTTTGCCCGTTAGAATTTTTTAAAGCCTATTCAACTTTCTCCGCTTTCTCTTCCTTCGGTTTTCTGAGAAACTGGAAACAAAATTTTTGGGGCTTAGAATCTACATTGTAGAACAATAGGCTGGTCCGACAATGTGACTTTATCTCTTTGTCGGTTTTTCTGAAAAGCGAAATGGAAAAAGAGAAAGCGGAGAAAGTTGGTTACGCTTTAAAAAAAAAGTCGCCGTAATTAATTTATTTCCCATAATTTTCTCCCAAAATCATTTGTAATAAAAAATAAAACTTAATTGTGTGTAAGAACGAAATTTTAGGTGTACGTTTTAGGGTTAGTTTAATTTTTTAGGGAACGTGAAATTCCTGATTTTAAAGGTTTTTTACAATACAAGTTATTTGTTCTAATATTTTGGAAAAAAAGTATTGCAAATGGAATGTTTTAAAAACATTCCAGAAATGCATAATCTAGGAAGCAAAAACTAGAAAAAATGTGAAAGCTTTTTTATTTGTCTCGGTTGTTGGATTATTTTGTAGCATATTTTAAAAATTGAAAAATTGGAGCATATAATAATCAGGGAGAGTAGCTTTCAAATTTAACTATCAATAAATCCCAGTTGGTGGGGTTATAATTCCCATAAAGTAAATTGGAGAATCCATTAAGCCAAATCTGTTTTTTTTTCTCCTGAATTAACTAAATGGGGAAACATGTAGCAGAAGCAAAACTTTCTCTCCGCCTCCTTCAAAGTTCTTTTTAAATACGAGTCTAAATTCCTTCCGCGCAATAAACAAATAGAATGGTCCAACTATTTGGGAGCGTAAGAGCCTTGTATGGTAGGAAGTAAGAAAGTGGATGATGGCGAGTGAGGTTAATTAGAAAGCAGAGCACGGGAGATTCAAATGGATTATTGCTCATCTGGGAAGTAATGGACCGAGGAGGAGGAGTAGCAGACTGGGCACGGAAAACAGCTAAACTACAACCGCCGCACCCCCTTAAACTTAAACTGGACATGAACATGGGAAACGACTGGGGAGTGTAAGTAGTCGTAGTTGTAGAATTTAAGTGTTTGGACTCCTGTTTGAACAACCTTTGAACAACTTGTGGAGAGTTAGAACGTGAGGACGTTATTAATTAGGAAAAGTTTAGACATAACGGGAATTAGAAAACTCACTTTAGCCTATATTAAGCTTCCAGTCTAATGGAAGGCCAGAGACTTTCTCCTAGGCAACTTTCACCACTCTCGGGAATTAACTATTGGTTTTTACATTTTGTCTAAAAACCAACTGCCTTTGGTTTTAAATGGAGAAAGTCAGACTGCAGCTGCTCTCTTTTTTGAAAAAAAAATGGGAGAAAGCGGAGAAAGCAACAAAATTTAAATCTTAATTCTTTGGACAAAAAAGCACCAAAAGATCAGACTATCACAAAAAAAACTGGGGGCCGAATTCAATAGAGATTGTGGTGGGTCTCACTAACGGCTTTTAGCCAAAAAGTAATTTAGTTACGTCTAACCCACATGGCTAAACCGTGGCATTTGTTGATTCGACTATTTTTAAAATGTGATTTGAATCAAGTTAATTGTCTCTTCGTGAAAGTCAGACTGCAGCTGCTCTCTTTTTTGAAAAAATGGGAGAAAGCGGAGAAAGCAACAAAATTTAAATCTTAATTCTTTGGACAAAAAAGCACCACAAGATCAAACTATCACAAAAAACACTGGGGGCCGAATTCAATAGGGATTGGGGTGGGTCTCACTAACGGCTTTTAGCCAAAAAGTAATTTAGTTACGTCTAACCCACATGGCTAAACCGTGACAGTTGTTGATTCGACTATTTTTAAAATGTGATTTGAATCAAGTTAATGGTCTCTTCGGCAGCAAAAAACCGTTCTCATTAGGATCGTTACCTACTTAACCGAAGTTACAATGACCAAAATTAGCCAATGTTCTAACCCGGTCTAGTGGTGACCAAGGTTTAGGGTTTTTTTCGTCACCCTGACGTTTCAGCTTTCTTAAAATTTCATATCATCTCAACCGCACTGACATCAAATTTATTTTAAAGATATATATTACGAAATTACAATTTTGAAAGGAATTTTAAGTTATTTAAAAAAATTTAAATAAAAATTTATTCGTTTACACCAAAAGAGGAGTAAAACCCTTGCAATTACACGAGTAAGGTTTCAGCAGTTGGGGTGAAGCAGCGTTTAAATTAGTTAAAAATTTCGGATTCTGAATTAAGTTTAAAACCACTTTTCCTGTCTAGACTTGAATGCCACGTTTCCACTGAATTCGGCTCCGGAAAAAGCGTGGGTGATGTCCATCGGAGGTCAAAGAAGAACCAGATTCAAACTATTTGCTTTGAAATCCTGATTCCTGAGACAAAAAAAAGCTTTTGAAAGAAGACCTCAAACTTTGAATTCAAATCTTTTTTTGGCGGGGAAACCCAGAAAAGAAAAAAAAATTCGATATGGATTTGTAAAGCCGCCACCATGGCAGCTACAGTGACTTGACTACTAAAGTGGTCTTTCCTTTCCTTCGAATGATGCAAATGGAATCCGATTACTTTCGCTGGACCAATTCAATTGAAAAAGTAAATAGGCAAATCCCCAAACTAGTAAGAAGGCAAGGAACGAACTGACATTTCCCTTCTTTCTTTTTTTCGTTACCAATAATAGATTTTCTTCCCTTTTCTTTTTATATTCCTTTCACTTTCACTACTACATTTCTACTATCTCTTCTAAGCAGCAGAACAGAAATCAGAAGAAGAAAAAAAATTCTATAAGTCAAAGAAAGTTTGGTTCAGGAGTATTCTTACTTTTCCCTGCCTTTGACATTTTTATTTCACAATTCAGTTTCATGACGCCATTTACACGAGTAAAGGATCCCAATAAAAGAATTTCACATGCTCAAACCAAAGACAAGATTGTCCACTTCTATTTCCAATTCTACGGAACGCCAGTTTTTTTTAGATTTTCAAAGAATTTGAGAATGAGCATTAAAAAACGATTCGAATGGTTGAATTATACACAGCCTTTTTATACTTCGTGTTCAACAAGAAGGTCTCCCAGAAAACTCAAATTCTGTTCATAAGACAAAGAAACGCCTAACTGAATTTGGAACATTTTTTAGCGTCAAAATTCGACTACAAATTTTTAGTAGCAAAAAAAAATCGCATGGGAATGCAGCAGACTGTTGGCAGAAAAAAAATGTGCCATGTGTAGTAGGGTCATGTCAAGATTCCATGTGCAAATCGTTCCATGATATTACTCGCTTTTCTAGCAGTTTTGCACAAACTTGCAAAAATTCGCAAAAAAATGGAGCAATCCTCATGAAAGTTTTGACTCCTTGTGTATTTTTTGACTGGCTGTGCACAAAAGTGGCTGTGAATTTTATAGCGAGTATTGGCAGCTATTGTAAGAAATTGTTTGCACGCAACTTGTCACAATGGGGGCAGCCTTCATTCTATCATTTAACTTGCAAAAATTCGCAAAAAAAAAAATGGAGCAATCCTCATGAAAGTTTTGACTCCTTGTGTATTTTTTGACTGGCTGTGCACAAAAGTGGCTGTGAATTTTATAGCGAGTATTGGCAGCTATTGTATGAAATTGTTTGCACGCAACTTGTCACAATGGGGGCAGCCTTCATTCTATCATTTTGTTCATTTGAAAGGGAATTGTAGACAACATAAAGGCAGATGGGTGAAAAAGCCTTGCAAAAAGTACCACATTTTATGCTCATATGTAAATCAAATTCTATCTGGCACCAAAGTTTGCAATTTTGTAGCACTGAAAGTCCCTCAGACTCTCTTTGTCCCTCACTTTCTCCGCGTAAGAATGAACTCCAACTATATCAAAATTTTAGACGTTTTACACTTGTCTAGGAGGGTTCTATGGAAGGGTGATGTTTGATTTCAGCGAATCAAATATTCTACATGCAAAACTGTCAACATGCTATTGAAATGCAAAATCTATACAATTTGCCAAACCATGCAAAAATTCTGAACCCACTTGCTAGTATTATCATGGATTTCCTATAGTTCGATATCAAACAAATGCGGTAGGAATTTGAGATGGGAAAAATGAAGTTATGGCTCGAGAGTAAATCCCTATTTCTTGCGAAATATGAAAACAAAACAGGAACGTGATTTTATTTTTTAAAATTTCCCAAATATGGTTTAGATTTTGTTTAAAAAAATTAGTTACAGAATTTTTTTAACATTTAAAACAAGAGCACAAATTTTTGAAGCGTGACACTTTTGCTTTCCTTTCTGGATACTGTTGTCTTGCAAATGAGAGAAAGACTTCCTCTAGTGTCGTCTGATTAATTGCATAGTCTTCCAATATTTCACTGAATTCGGAGCGGAGAGATTCCATTCTTCCAAAGAGAAAGGCCCACTCCAAATTTGTATTTGTCAAGTGATACTCCAAAATATTCTGAAAATGGGAGAAGTTTATATTATTAATTCATTTGGATTTCACAATTTCCTAATTGAAATTGGGGAAAGTATGATTAAAATCTAAAATTAGTGGGTGGGGTTTAATTAAACTATAGCAAGAAATCCGTTGATTTGTTTTCAATTTTTGAATTTTTTCTAAATTTTACCTGATGCTCATCTTTTAAGGTACATGGTGTAAATCCATCCACAATTTTCTGCTTGAGGTCATTAAGCCTACTGGCCCCAATTTCCTCAGCCATAAACTTAAGTTTAAGTGTAAGGCTGTAACCCTTCGCAAATTTATCTTTCAAATGCTGTACACCGCCAAGACATTGAAATTCACCGTTCACCATTATTGCCAATCTCGTACAAAGTTTTTCGCACTCTTCCATGCTGCCAAAAAAAGAAAAGTTTTCGTTTTTAATTTGAATCATTATGCCAAAATTAAATAAAAATTCTGGCTTTAAATGTGCAAAAAAAATTAATCTTTTCCTTATACTGCAAAGCATCTAGGAAAACGCCCAAAATCTTGGGCGAAAAAGCAGAAAAAAAGTTCGAAATGTTTTTTAAAAAATGAAAAGTTTGTAAATAATGCTAAAGTTTGAGTAAATTGCATATAAATTTTAAGAAAATGTAAAATTATTTTACTGACCTGTGCGAAGTCAAAACAACAGCCTGTCCAGCTTTCTTAAGTGAAGTAATTATTTTCCAAAATTCACGTCGAGCAACAGGATCAACTAGAATTTTAATTTAATTCATAATTAGATGCAAAAGAAAAGTTTTCGTTTTGAATTTGAATCATGCCAAAATTAAATAAAAATTGTAGGTTATTAAATGTGCAAAAAAAATTAATATTTTCCTTATACAGCAAAGCATATGAAAACGCCAAAAATGTTGGGCAAAATAGCAAAAAAAAATTCGAAATGTTTTTTTTAAAAAATGAAAAGTTTTAAATAATGCTAAAGTTTGAGTAAATTGCATATAAATTTTTAAAAAATGTAAAATTATTTTACTGACCTGTGCGAAGTCAAAACAACTGCCTGTCCAGCTTTCTTAAGTGAAGTAATTATTTTCCAAAATTCACGTCGAGCAACAGGATCAACTAGAATTTTAATTTAATTCATAATTAGAAAATATTTATGCTTGTATAGTTAATTAAAATAAAATTGTTCAAATTGTTTTGAAACGACTTTTAAATAACTTTTTTAAATGACTTTTCAAAAAAACTGAAATTTTATGTTTAAATTTTTACCGCCAGTTGTAGGTTCATCCAATAAAACAATTTTGGGTTCTCCAATCATGGCCATTGCAGAAGATAGTCTCCTTTTCATTCCTCCACTATAATTTCGACATTCAATTTTCCCACTCTTGCTCAAACCTGGCGGAAAAAGGAAATAAATAAAATTGTCTTCTGGCCTGGCGCTTTCCCTTTCGAATTTCTTTTTTTTTAGTTTGTATCAAATAATAAATTACCCATTTTAGACATCCATTTCGAGACTTCTTGAGAAATGGCTTTTCTTGGAATTCCACGAAGACCACCAAATAATTCCAGCATTTCATTTCCGGTAAGAACACCCACGATCCCATCAAATTGTGGACAGTATCCCATGCTCTTCAAAAATCGACTTCGATCTCTTTCCAAATTACTTCCGCCTGCAAATGCATTTCCTTTGGATGGATTCTCATCACCCGTCAAAATACGAAAAGTTGTAGTTTTTCCAGCACCGTTTACACCCAACTGAAATTCAAACAAAATTCAAATATTTGCAAGGAAAACGCAAAAATAAAATTTATGTTTTTGAAAATTTGATATTTTCTTTTCAAATTTTGAAATATGTTAGAGCTAATTTTGGAATTCAAAATCGGATCCCTCCTTACCAATCCAAAACATTCGCCATGATGTACACCAAAGTTGACATTGGAAATTGCAGAAAATGTACCAAAATTCTTACAAAAATTGTTCACAACCAAGGCATCCTCGTTCGTTTTACCTTAAAACAAAATTCACAAAGTTAGCTTATAATTTTAACTTTTTCGTTTCTAATTTTAACTTTTTTGTTGCTAATTTTAATTTTTTTGTTTCTAATTTAAACTGGGTTTGTTTATAATTTTATATTTCCACAAACAAAAATTTCTGCATACCATCTGAAACCAATTTCTCCACGCGCTCTTTTTCTTCGTTGACATCTTCATCCCTGGTCTTTTTGGCAAAGAAAAATTCTGATGCCTTTGATAACTGTTTCCTCAGTTGGCGTATGATTCCCTTCTCGATTATAATCAGAAGCATGAAATTCAGGATGCCCATGATGAACATGACAATGACATCTTGCAAAATGCCAGGATAGTTGTCTTGAGAAAAAAAGTTTTCAGTTGAAGTCCAATTCCAGTATGGAGTCATTTCAAAACATGGCGGGAATCCGTCTGTGCCACATTGGGCTGTCAAAAAAAATTAAAGTCAATTAAATTTTTAAAATTATGCTTCAGTTAACCTTTAGCAGTTAACTTACGACAACATGCCTTCACGTCATCATTATATCCGTAAGAACCGTCTTCGAGTACGCATACGCGTTCTTTTAATTCCTCCGTAAAAAGGTTGCACTGTACATTTACGAGTGAAGTCTGGGTGTAAATTCCAAGCGCACTAGCAAGGCTGTAACCAGGGAAAATTCGTGATATCCAGGATAGAAATATGGCTGAACCTCTTGTAAGTGATATTAATCCACCAACCATCATACATAATCCCCCACCTATACACAAAAGTACCCATATTAAATTAATTACTTAAACTAAAATAATTAAACCCAAAGCTATTAATGACATCTACATCATACACCATCCAAATATTATTATCAATTATATTTAAATCATAACCAAACAAGCCCCTCTGATAGACGGGATTGAAATTACTTACTACCTCCAAACAAATTAACCTAAACCATCAGGTGGCCCGTTTTTCTAAAATCCAACATTTTTGGACCGCCTGGACATATTCTTTTAGGTTGAATTTTGGGAGTAGTAAGTAATTTAAATCCCGTCGTTAGACGGGCTTATTTGATTTAAATTATAAATATAAACGACTTACTTGTTAGAATGCTGAGGATCGTTGCAAGAGAAAATCCACCAGGAACGGATTTGACCACGAGAGTTATCAAATAGGAAAATGGAACTGTTTGAAAGGCATATGCTACTAAAATCATAAATGCAACGCCTGAAATTTTTTTAAAAAATTTAAAATTAGTATTTTGGAATTCCATTTCAGACTTTTTTTTTTTTTAAATTCAATTGTTATAACGTGGTTATTTTTTGTTAAATTATTTTTAATGTATTATTTTTTATTCATTAGTTTGTTACCTGCTCCTCCATTACTAGTAAAGAGTTTGTAATTTTCAAATATTGGAAAACAGGCTATCATGATTCCCGACACAATACAAAGAAATAGAAAATCAAAGGTAAAGAATGATAGCCAGTACACAATGGAATCAAGCCCTGTCATCAGCTGAATCTGCTTCGCCTATTGGGTTACAAAATCGATTAGTATATATTAAAAAATATTATTATATAAATATAATATATAAATATAAATGTATAAATATACTACGTAAATATAAATTTATAATTCAAATTTATAATAAATTTGTTTATATTTATATCAATTTTAGTTTTGTTTTAAATTTTCAAAGCTTACGGAATTTCTTCGCTCTTCAATTGGCAGAATGACAAGGGTTGAAGTTAAGAGTACAAGTCCAACTGGTACCAAAACCATGAAAATCATAGACGGAAGTTCGTCTATGTACACAACTCTATGAATATCCCAGTAGTCATCATAAAAGGGATGATTTGAGACCTCAAAGGTCATGGAATTTCCAGTAATTTTCTGAAGAAGAGTACTCATGACAAAGTTGACGGACAAGGGCATCGCGTGTTTGGCTACAGTTGAATGCATTGCTTTAATATTAGTGCCGTTCATTTGAACACCAACGATATGTTGATTTCTATATGCTTCCAGATTTTCTCGACCAACGCTTAAATAGTACGCCTCCAGGTCGTCAGTGCTCACACGAACTGCTGACTCCCCCACAACCCTTTCATAAATTCCAGCGATGTCAAGATTCTGAAACCGAAAAAATTAATAGTTGGGTGAAATTGTTAGTTTTAGGGTTAGGGACAAGGTCAAGCTAATTTACCTCTGGGTTTGACGCAATGGAAGTGATGGTCTCATTGTATGGGTCAAGTGACATCGTGAGCGGAGGATCCGCCCTGTTTTCTGGTTCGTAAAATGTGGTATTGGTTATCAAGATGGCGGCCACTATAATTGGGATGGGAGTTATGACCTGAAAATAAAAGTCAAGGTCAGATGTCAAGGCTCTGTTGGGGTCAGGGTTCATAAGCTAACTCACTTGGAATAAAAGGACAACTGGTCTCCGTAAGGCGTAAATCGTTCGTTTCTTCAAAAGAGCCAACAATTGTTGAAAAATTAAATGAAAACCGGAAATCTTCTTCGTAGGTGCATCCCCTGTTTTAGGCAAATTATTAAGAATTTAATTTAATTATAATCTAATTTTGCAAATTCAAATTAAGAATGTTTTTGGCACTAAATTTAAATTCCTGAATTTACGGCACGCTTACGTGTAAATTCTCCAAATGAATTGTTATTTTCAGCCAATGGGTCATAACCCTCCACAGTAGAGTTATGATTTGCAGCATTAATTTCTCCCACTCTAAAAGTGAAATTAATTATGTAATTGTGTAATTTTGGGAAATATTATAAAATTTATATAAAAATGATTTGAATTTTACCGCACAAATACGTCATCCATAGTAGTCTGAGCCAATCCAAAACTTTGAATCCCTAATTCTGATTTCTTTGCCGATAGGTTCAAAAATAATTCTGGAAATTTTGAATTATCGGTAGTTGGAATTGCAATTGGAAGTTCGTGGGAGCTTCCAGAACCTTGTTTACAAAATGCTGCTCCAGGAATATAAGTTTGTACGAGGTCCAAGATTTTTCCTTGTAGTTTATTTGAATGAACGGATAATTTTAAAATATATCCAGTGCCTGAGAAATTTTTTAAAAATATTTTAGTTTTAGGAATTTAGCTTTTGACATGTTAATAGTTTTCGAAAATTTTGAAAATTCTTTACGAAAAATGTTTTAGAAAAACTGAAAAAAAAGCGTTTAAAAATAATAGTGTTTCATACCGTAATAATTCTTGAGAAACATTGGAGTTCCAGCACAAATTAATTCCCCTTGGTCCATGATTGCAATTCTATCTCCTAGAACATCAGCTTCTTCCATAAAATGTGTTGTCAAAACTATTGTTCTCCCAATACGGAATTCCTAAGAATTAACAATTATGTAATTTAAATTAATTAAATAAAATAATTCAATTCAATTATTATAATAATTAAACTCATAATTTAATTTAATTTTTAATTATACGAATCATTTAAATGAAAAGAAAAAATATCTTACTAGTAATAAATCCCAAAGCATTCTTCTATTCTCAACATCTAAACCAGACGTAGGTTCATCCAGCATCACGACCTAATCAAAAATACATTTTTAGTTGTATATAAGCCTTCCTATCCATGACAGGTTGAGAGGGCTAGGGTTAGGAGTTAGAGTTAGGTTAGGGTTATGTTTAATCAAAGAATTCACATAGACTAAAATCATTGTTGAAGTATTTTGGAAAATATCACAATCCTCAAAAAATATTGCTTACTTTTGATCCAGTAATCAACGCGCAACCAAGTGAAAGTTTTCTTTTTTGTCCACCGGATAAAGACACAGATAAATTATTAGTTTTGTCCTGTAGGCGTAATTGTTCTAAAAGTTTCACCGCTTCGTCGTTTGCTTCTTTGGCAGTTAGTCCATTCAACTAAAAATATTTTAAATTAATTTTCTTAAAATATTCGTCGATTTATAATTAAACATAACAAATTTTGTATTTTTTAAATAAGGAAAAGGTTTGAATTTGTTCTAAAAATTAAAAATGAAGCAGCTTGGCACCGCGGTATTACCCTTCCAAAAAAGACAAGATTTTCCTTGACAGAAAGTTGATTGAAGAGCATGTTATGTTGTGGGCAGAGAGCCAAATCTTCCCGTACTTTCTCCATTTCTGTTCGAATATTGTAGCCATTTATGTAGGCTGTGCCACTTGTTGGTGCAAACATTCCTGGAAAAAAAAATCCAAAATCACCCGCCTGTTTGCACAAAGTATCTACAGTGCTTTTTTTTTTAATGTCTGCCAAGCTTTCTCCACTTTCGCTTTTTTTTTAAATCCCTCTACTGTGAAACTGGAACTAAATCATTTGTATCTAAGGTGCTAGAATATGTTAATCATGACAGGCTTCGTGTCTGTGTGTGTGTGTGTGTGTGTGTGGCAGATTCTGGAAATTTGCTTTAAAAAACTCAAAAAAACATCCCGAAAAAAGAGAAAGTGGTGAAAGTTGGACAGACGTTAAAAAAGACACTGTGCTGTACTAGTAGATCGTAATATGTTAATCATGACAGGCTTCGTGTGTGTGTGTGTGTGTGTGTGTGTGTGTGTGTGTGTGGCAGATTCTGGAAATTTGCTTTAAAAAACTCAAAAAAACATCCCGAAAAAAGAGAAAGTGGTGAAAGTTAGACAGACATTAGAAAAGTCACTGTAGTGTACTAGTAGATCGGCCTCTCGTAAAAGCTTTAGTCTATTTCAGTCGTTACCTGTAAGCATAGACATTGTCGTAGTTTTGCCCGCACCATTTTGTCCAAGCAAAGCAGTGATTTGTCCTTCGTACATTTTTAAATTCATTCCAGCAACAGCCACAGAGCCATCAAATTCTTTTCTTAAATTCTTAATTTCAATTCCAACTTTTCCATTTGATGGTCCTTTTTCAAAGGCATCTGAATCCTGATCAGAAGATTTGGTTACCTCAGGTTCATCAAATGTTGGTCCAGGTACTGACTTTTTCCCAAGTCCCCATTCGCTAGGCTAAGGGTACAAAAACTATATTAGGGATCTTGTACTTTTTTTTTTCAAGTTAAAAAAACAATTTTTTGAAATTAAAAAAAATTTAAAGTCAGTCATGTTTGCAATTCTTACCAAGAAGATGTAATACCAAGATTTACGGAGTCCAAAAGGTGACGGAATAATTTTCTCCAAATATAGGCTGAGCATACCATACAAAAACGTGTCAACCAGAAGCATAATCATTACCAATGTAGAGACCAAAATCATCTTCATCGTTAACTCCTTTTCCAATTAGGCTCCAGTGACCACCAGTTCCTGCAAAATACAATAAAATTCAAATATTTAGCCGCAAGTTTTGAAATTTTGGCGCTTGAATTAAATTTATCTAAATTCAGATTCGATGTCATAACTTTCAAACCAATTTAAAACGGATTGAAAGCTATTCCTTGACCAAGCATCAGATTCCCCAAATAGGGATCTCAGCAACAATTTTAAGGTTCACATCTTCCAGTTTGAGATTTTTTTTTAAAATTTGAATTTCCGGAGGTAGGAGGCCAAAAACCCCGGAAACAATTCTTCGCGGGCCTTTGGCGCTTGAATTAAATTTATCTAAATATTCTAAATTCAGATTCGATGTCATAACTTTCTAACCGATTGAAAGCTATCCCTTGACCAAACATCAGATTCCCCAAATAGGGATCTCAGCAATAATTTTAAGGTTCACATCTTCCAGTTTGAGATTTTTTTTTAAATGTAAATTTCCGGAGGTAGAAGGCCGTAAACCTCGGAAACAATTCCTCGCGGGCCACACGCAAGTGCTGTTTCTACTTACCAATTGTTTCCCGTTCACCCATGATGAGTGTCGCAAAGTGAAGAGCATTGTTTGGAATGAGGCAAATTGCAAGCTTGATTCCAATATTCAGTGACTCCATTGTCTGAAGCAAAGGTATGGCGACTCCATAGTAGGTGAGCATATAAAGGACAATTCCACCAGTAATTGCCAGTGCAGCTAAATTCAAAATTCAGTTAAAATTGGAGCCGAAACCTCAAAACGTTTTTCAATTCCAGGAAAGAACTAAAGTACTTACGACGCTGGAAGAACGTAGAGATGAAGAAACAAAATGTGGTCAGTGCGACTGCGTAGAGTATGAGCAAAATCCACCAGAGTGTCGGATCACTATGTTCAAACATGGCTCCAGCACCCCCATTGAATGGAACGAAAAAAATGATGACAACAATCGTCACACTAATTGTGAGAACCATCATGGAACTGACCAAATATCCTAACCAATGCATCCAGTTTGGTAAACCCATTAATGCGAGCAACTCCTGTAGAATTTCAATTTTAAATTAACCTATTTAAATTATTAAACTATTGAAATTATATTTTGAAAAAAAAAATAATGTTGTTTTAATTTTAAATTAAAAAAAAAACTGCACATGCTTACATGGACCCCTGTTTGCTTCTCATTGACAATCGAACCCATAATTGATGGAATGATGGTCAAGAAGCTTAGAATGAGACATTGGGGCAGAAGAAGCGTGTAGAAAAACTTCAAGCTATCTGTGAAATCATCTGTCCTTTCGTATTCAGGGTATGGAAACCCTTGAACGCTGACCTAGAAAAAAGTAACAATTAGGGTTAGTGGTTAGGTTACTGCCATTAGGGCTAATTTTCAGCCAAAATTCAAACGAAAAACTACGCGGAGCTGCTTAAAAAGTAACCTTGAGTACTTACATTAATTTCCGAAGTTCTGCCGGATTTAAATTGAATGAATGCCTGATCCAGTATAAGTTGAAGGCCAGTAAATGTACTCCTGTACTCGTATGGAATAGCTACAAAAATTAAACAGTTAAGAAAACTTATTCCAGGTCAAGAGGTCATGGAGGTCAAGAGACATACATCCAGGTCCATAGTTATTCCATCGGTCAAAAAGCCTATCAGTTTCAAAGTAGCCCTCGGGAAACCGTAGTTTGTATGAAAATTTCCCGTTTGTGTCTCCCGTCATGTCAGGGGGGAAAACAATAGCAGCTTCAAGTCGACCATTTGGAAAATCTCGCGTACTTTTTCTTTTCTCAGTAAAATAATCCAAAGCCAATGCTTCCAGTTCCAATTCTGATTCTTTACCCCGCCAAACTCCTGGAATTTAAAAGTTGAATTTAAAAAATGGTCAAATTTTAACTATTTTAAAAAACATTTAAAATATTTTGTAACACTGACCTTTGGTACAATTAGTATAAATATCAAAACAGTTTTCATATTCTTCCCATTCCATATTATCATACAATTCTTGATATGTAACATTCATCAATCGTATAATTTCGTCAGTTTCCGCATTTTTTGGAGCGTATAGGATAACTGGGTAGTACGTCTCATTCATAGTCTTAAATTCCCGGGTGAATGAATTCATGTAGTGCTAAACAAGAAATTGATTTTTAGCGCGTTTTCAGTCAAATTTTATAAGCCGCCATTTCGTAATTATGCTACGATTTGTAGTATTGGGGCACAAATTAAATTATAAAATACTGGAAACTTGGCGAAAACGGCACAAAATAAAGTTTATTGTTTAGTCATTTTGTTTCTCTAAATCTTTAGTACGTGGAAATGATTTAAAAATTTCAAATCAAATTTCAAAATTTGAAATATGAAATCGGTAAAATTTTACGAAAAGGTCAAGGCAAATTTTATCAAGGTAAATTTGGTTTAGTATTCTTCAAAAAAATTTTATAACTTACCTGTCCAGTGAACTCATCATGGTACGTGACATTTTTCCCGGGCGGATCTGGTTCGTAGTAGTAATAAGGATCCGGTTTATTAATTTCTCCATATAAAATTCCCATTGCAATAGCAAATATCGTTGGAAGTAGAATTTCACACGATGTAACAATATAGTGACGCTTCTTTAGCGTGAAATTCTTCCATAGTAGAAGCCCAATGCGCTGAAAAGTGCTCATTTCAAGGTCGCTCGTCGGCTAGTTTCGTTCTAGCACGGCTGGAATCAAAGTGTCAGAAAATTATAATTTGTTACTTTATCATTTATACTTTGTCAATCGATAGATAAGTACACTGAGATAGGATAAAGCGATTACTGATTAATTCCTGACAGCGAATACCGAAAAACCTTACGCAAGAGTATGAGTCAACCCAACATTCAAAGCGATTGTCTCTCAAAGTCTAAATTCAATTGCGTAAAATTAATCAATCTCACAGGACCAGGAATTAATCACAGGACCTCCGCGCTTAAAATCTATTCCGAATTTCTACTAATGGATTTTAAAATTTTTATCCAAGTTGGAATCCATGCTCAAATTAAACAACGCTTACCTAAAAGTTGCCGCCAATATTTTGATTGTGCTTAAAATATGGTTCAAGTAAAACCCAAATAATCACACGGCTCGACAGTATACAGGGTGGCCCATGTGTATTGTACCCCGCTCTGGGGTCTAAATCACTCGTCGGAAAATTTCGTATGACCCGCGTTTGATATGTTATCTCAAAACTAAAATATGAAAAATTTCAGAATAATTTGTTTTAAAGCGCATGCGCGAATGAGAATTTTTTGTTTGCAGAAAATTACATTACGCACCTCTTCCACAGAAATCGCTGCCGCAAGCGACCGCCACTTTTTTTTTTACCAAAATTGACTTTCTTGTTGAAAAAATTGCAGAGAACAGGATTCCGAAATCAGATTTTGAAATTTCGTTAGGGTTTGACCTCCTGGGGTCAAGAACTATCAATTTCCATCAAGTTGAGATGAGAGGAAGAGAGGCCATGTTGAACACTCTTCACACTTCATGACCCCTGCAGGTCAAACGCTAATGTGATTTCAAAATCTGACCCCGGAATCTTCTTCACCGTCGTATTTCCAACAAAAGAAAGGCAATTTTGATGCAAAAGTGGCGGTCATGATGTTCAACGCGCAAATGAGCGAAATCTTTTGTTTTTTTCAAATTCTCACTCGCGCACGCGTTTTAAAAAATTGTTTTGAAAATTTTCATATTTTAGTTTTGTAAGCGGGGTCATGTGAAAGTTTTCGATCAGTGCCACCCCAGATGGGGGTACAATACATATGTACCACCCTGTATGTATTTGCTCATTTCCCTGTATAAATTCTCAGCGCTGAAATTTCGAATAATTTCAGATAAAATCGCTGGATTCTCTTCCTGGAATCATACTGTGGAAATGTAGAGTAACTTTTTTTTTTGTTTTTTTTTTTTTGTTTATTTGTCATACTAGGATGATTTCTTAACTTTGGATTGAAAACTCTTGAACGAGTGCAAAAAATTCTGAATTCTAAAAATTCTGAATTCTTAAAAGTTTGAATTCTGAAAAGTCTGAATTCTAAAATGAAAACCCTGAATTTTATGATTCCTGATTTTTAACACAAAATTACTATCCGCATGTGATTTTAAGGACTCAAACAGTGGACATCATATCGCTGATCCCCGAATTAAAAATTTTATGAACATACACCATGGTACAGTGTCTAAAACCGCCGCGTGACCTTTTATTTCTAACCAATTTCAAATCACTGCATCATTGGGGTTTTTTTTTGAAAAGTCTGAATTCTAAAATGAAAACCCTGAATTTTATGATTCCTGATTTTTAACTCACAATTACTATCAGTATGTGATTTTAAGGACTCAAACAGTGGACATCATATCGCTGATCCCCGAATTAAAAATTTTATGAACATACACCTTGGAACAGCGTCTAAAACCGCCGCGTGACCTTTTATTTCTAACCAATTTTAAATCACTGCATCATTGGTTTTTTTTTAGATTAGATTAAATATGACTCAGTCCAACGCTTACTCATTTCGATTATGTAGACAACAAAAGAGATAATTTGACCTAGACCTAGAAGAGCCCATACTCCAAGGACGCTGCACCATTTCAATGACTTCACACTAGATGAATATTCCTCATAAATTTGGGTAATTCGCCTATTAATATGTGACTCATTTTGTTCTCTAAGCCACCGTGAACCATGAATTTTGGCATAAGTAGCATCGTCATCTTCCCATTTTCTATATAGTCCAACAGCAAATATCTTGACCATGTAGGAGTCCAGGGTGGGGGTCAACGGAGAATATTTGCGATACATCCAAGGGACGAAGAATAGGCTCATGACCCGATCCCTTGACATTTGGAGCAAAGGTCTTGGTTGAGTAGCATGGAGGGTCACATTTGAGAACATCGCTAGAGTACCATGGGGTTCCCAGTCAAGGCAAGCCAGCCCATTGGTCAATGCAGCTGTGATGATGCACTCCTGAGTGGAATTCGTGTACGACGCGCGTGCAATTATGGCCTTTTGAATTGGCTCCCGTGATTTGATAGCATAGTTATAGGCTACACCTCCATATGTTCTGAAAAGCAGCTTGAAATTTTGGTGAATCAGCTGAGCATGGGTGGTAGGAACCTCCTGGGGTACGGCAAACGTTAGGTAATAAATAAGCCGCGAACGATAACCAGCCCCAAGGATAAGACAAAAGCTCATCCAAAGGAATAGTAACATTTTTGCGCTTGCGCTAGCCCATGCACGCTGCACGGGCGTCTGCTCCATCAAAATGGCACCAACGGTTGTAATGGCTTCTTTTAGGATGGCTGGAGCTTGTGCCCACAGCCGTGAAGTAAAGGTCCTGAGGGCGCAGTAGTAGACCAAAGTTAGTTTGGTAGGACCCTGCTGGGGTACGGCAAACGTTAGGTAATAAATAAGCCGCGAACGATAACCAGCCCCAAGGATAAGACAAAAGCTCATCCAAAGGAATAGTAACATGTTTGCGCTTGCGCTAGCCCATGCACGCTGCACGGGCGTCTGCTCCATCAAAATGGCGCCAACGGTTGTAATGGCTTCGGTTAGGATTCCACGGGCTTGTGCCCACATCCGTGAAGTAAAGGTCCTGAGGGCGCAGTAGTAGACCAAAGTTAGCAGACTTGTTGTAATGAGCAGAAGAAACCAGATTATTGGTTTAAATGGAAGTAAAATAGCTTTCCAATTAGTGATAGGTGGTGGGGAACGGATATAAAATATTCGTGACACCGTGGCCAGAGGGATACCACAATCGAGAAACAGATGTCGCTCAACGGTTATTCCAGCTCCAATGGTTATGTCAGCGTGACGATTCAAGAGATCACCTGCAGAGCCATAATGGATTCCGTTCCTGATAAAGCCCGTCGCTCCCCCAGACGAGGAATAGGCGAGGTCAAAGGTAAAATTAAAAATTCGGGCGGCCTCGCCAAGTAGCTTGTAGTGTGACCCCCTAGCTTTCAATACCTTGCCTTCGGGATTTGTTTCAAGTTGAAGCCAAGAAACAACCAGAGCTACGGAAATCCGAAACTTTTTTCCGTTAAAGGTGTCTCGTAAAACGTTTCCAGGATTCCAATTCCAATGAATGGAATCTAAAATATTTGTCCAAGGACTAAAATGCTTGTGTCGTAGATCAGCGATTGTATAAAAAGTTTGGAGGGAAGAGTGCTTGGAGTCGTTTATGCCGGTAAAGAGGAAATAATCCTTGTGCGGACGAGCCAAGCGTTTTGAAAGAGCAAAGTGAGTTTGGGTTACGAAAATACAAAGGTCAAGTGCCGGATTGATGAAAATTACGATTTGAATTTGTGAAGAATAACGAATTAGTCCATAAGCGATTGGAAATAAAATTTCGTTTTCTGTATAAGTTTTGTTGGGAGTATTTGAACAAAATGTTGGTGAACCTTCAGGAATAAGCATCAGCGTCATAATGATATTTCGTTTGGCAAGCGACAGATTATCATTGACATTATCAAAAATATTTCCGTAGAGTACAAACACCCAGTTGTTGAAATTTGACACCTCGGAATGTCGGTCCTTGATTTTTGTGATTCCGAGTTTTACTCCGGAACCTAAACTCTGAAGGATCGAATTCATGTAAAATTGCTGTAAGAACAAGGTCACGTAAAATTGTTTCATTTTTGATAATTCTGAGTCCTAGTGCACCGTGCACAAAATCTGGGACTCGATTGGCGGACGCGGACAGATTAAGGGAATTAGCTAATTGAAGCTATATTTGGCTGGTTCGTCAAAACATCGTAGAAAACCAAAACTTTTCTGT
>JABASL010000269.1:0-21019 GCA_019775825.1 Neanura muscorum | reverse complement strand
GTTCTATGACGCACCGCATTAGAATTTTAGAGAGTATGGACCGGTTAATGATTGTTGAATTACAAACCTGTTCTGTTCGACAGCAGTGGATAATCTATCTATTCATAAAATGTACAATTGTCAATCGGTTACACAGATATCGTACATAAAATCAAACGGAAGTGCCTGAACTTCACTGTACCCGGTTATCCGGTGATCACTGAGCATGTTCTTATTATGTATTTACTGAACTGATAATTAAATGAATGACAGAAGATCTTTTAAATAAGACTCGCCCGTAAATTCTTCTTCCACTTTCCGTAGTTTGACAGGAAGTTACACCTTATTGAGAACAAACGATACCTAAATTAGTTTGAATAAAAAAGATAAAACGTAATTAACACTTAAACTTAACTGCCTGACAACTTAACTTCGTGCCTATTTTTTTTTTCTATTTTTTTGTAATTTACGAAATTAAAATCCGGAATAAATTCCTGTGTCTGTTCACTTTTGTATTTTTGTTTTTGTATTCTACCTCTTCTGTCAGCGCCTTTTTCGAATCGCGTCTGTCAGAGTTTTGTGCCAGTTAAAAAAAGTCAAACTTAACGCATGATTAAAATTTCGCTCTTAATTTCTTTCTGGGTCATTCGTTAATTAAATCTTAAAATTACAAACGTTTCCCTATTTTTAAGAATTAAAATTCTTATTTTTTGAATTAATACTAGTAGAATAAACAATAAAATGGCAAGTTTTGGTACAAATGGCGACGGACTCTGCTTCCCAGAAATTTGTTCAGAAAATTTCTATTTTTTTTTTCTGTCAGTTTCCCTGTCTATCTCTCTCAGGTTCCTGTGTCATAGGATATTGAAGTGAAGATAATCATATCATAACGGGTATTTTCGGGATGCCATTTACCTTTTGCAAGACTTGTGATGAAGAAGATGACAATAGAAATATAGAAATCTCCCCCTTCCATCGTCCATACAACCCTTTAATGACCTGAGGAGGTTACGGTCAATAAAATCCAGAACCAAATCCATAAAGCAGATCTTCAGAATAAGCTCACTTCTATTTTCATCTGTCATAAAATTCTCTTCCGTTTTCAGATTCAAATTCAATTGAATTCAACTTTTTGTTGTATTTCTAAAAAATTAGTTTAATTCATGTATGCAATGATTATTTTTTTAAACAATGAAAACGTTTATATTAAATTATTAAAAATATATATAAAACCAAAAAATATATAATTTTGCAGCGAAGCTGAAGTCCGTTTCTCCACAAAATTAGCCATACACACCTACTAAAGAGAATATAGAATTTTTTTCTCAATTTTACTAAGAAAAGCGTCAGTTAAACTCATTGCAAATTAACAACTCAATTAGAATTGCAAAAGTGTAGTGACGGACTTTAGAATGCAACAACCAACGGGTAAAAATAATTCGTGAAGTAATATTTCCCTTAGCTGAAAATGGCCCTCATTGTGGAGGGTTTGAACAGTTGAAATTATTGATGGCGTTTACGGGCTGCAGCAATCACGCAACGCTTTCTCAGGAGACGCAAATTAAGGGGTTATTGACTGACGTTGACATAAATAATGGACGGATATCATTAGAATAGGAATGGCAATCTGCTTCGAAATGTTAATATTTTTTGTTAACTTGCTTTCCTTGACCAGAAATTCTGGAGTAGTTGACCTTGGAGATGACATGCTATTGTCATTCCTTATAAATCAAGTATGTGGTTTCTATTGGAGCACGAGGTAATCCTTAATTCTTTCTAACGTGGACACTCTGAGAAGCCACAGATTTTGTTCCAGACACATAGCTAGTTCTATTTGAACTTTGATTGCTATGGCGTGACTAATAACAATTAATTAATATTAATATTTTGAACTCTGATCGAAAATAGTTCAAAACTGCGAAGTTTGAGTACAAATAAATTTACAGTTAAATTACGCTTGTTAATCATCACCTAATTTAACTTATTAGTTTGAAACTACATTTCAGTAAATTTTGTTACTGTAAAAATTGCAATGGAATTGCTTCTTGGAGGTTCTGCAGCTGCAATGGCAGGTAAGGATAAGTTAACTATTTTAAACACTATCGATTTAATGTCATGGTTGTAAATTATAATTCTGCTAACACCCAATTAATTTTAATTTATATTGAAAAGGTGCAATTTGCAATCCGCTAGAAGTAATTAAAATTCGAATGCAGCTACAAGGTGAATTACAAGCTAAAGGAAATTATAGTGTTCATTACAGGTAAAATAAACTAGGAAAAACTGGTTAATATTATTGTAAAACGTGTTTGTAAAAGCCATTTGTAAAGATATTTAAGGCTTTCTGAAAATCGTTTCAGAAATGTTTTTCACGCGACGTATCAAGTGGCTTCAAAGGATGGAATTTTGGCCCTACAGAAGGGACTGGTTCCTTTCGTGTGCTACCAATTCGCTTGTAACACGGCTAGACTAGGTTTCTATCAAATGGCGTCTAAGCGGGGTATGACCAAGGATCGTGATGGAAGTGTCAACTCTATCAAAACGCTGATTGTTGCTGTCACATGTGGTGGAATAGGTGGCGTCTTCTGTTCCCCATTTTTTCTAGTATGTTCAAAGTACGCTCTACAATTTACATTTTGCTGATTTTTCGACATTTCGATGAAACAAACGTAATTTTTTGCACATTTTTTGTTAATATGCTTTTTGTTAGGTCAAGACTCATCTCCAGTCTAAGGCAAATGCTGAGATCGCCGTCGGCCATCAACATAATCACAGTGGGATGATCGGAGCTTTTCAAACATTTTACCGGCAAGGTGGCATATTAGGCCTTTGGAGAGGGTCAAGCAGCATGATTCCCAGAATTGCTATGGCCAATGCTTCCCAACTCCTTAGTTTCGAAAAAGCGCATGGTAAGAAAATTTAAGAATCAGCTTAAGCAAAAATTACGTTGGAGTCACAATTGATAAAAAAAAACGCTGGAAAGCACACGGTCGTTTTGATTTTTTCATTATTACTTCAATATTATTTTTTTCAGAATTCATGAAATTGAAATTTCCAGACCGTCCCTGGACAGCTCTAATTTCCGCATGCTTCACGGCAGGTTTCTTTATGTCGGTTTGTATGGCCCCTTTCGATTTAATTGCCACGCGTTTCTATAATCAGGCTACCGATGCAAAAGGAAAAGGTAACTGAACATAATAATAATTATTATTACAACCAATTAATACCCGAAAATTAATTCTATTGCAGGGATCTTATATAGTTCAGTTCCGGATTGCATTGTTAAAGTTTATAAATCTGAAGGATTTCTAGCATTTTTCAAAGGTTGGACAGCGTGCTACTTTCGTTTGGGACCTTATTCTCTTTTAATGCTAGTCTTCTGGGATCGACTGAAATTTTATCACGAATCATGGAAAAACAGTTAGGGTAAATTTATCCATGAATTAAAGTAATTCAAAACTTAATTAATCTTAAGAACTTTGAGGCAGCAGAGTTATATTTCATTCCTTACGAAAAAGTGATATTAAAAGAAACGTTTATTCAAGCGTCCTTGTTAATGAAAATAGAATTACAGGAAAGAATTACATTTAGAAGTTAACGAAAGGATGCTCATTAATATTCACACCTCTTTTCTATTCTTGACTTACAAATAAGGCAGTCATCATCACCTTCCTCCCTCGTAAATTGAAGCGACACACTACTGCGTGCTGAAGCAAGCCGAGCTTAGTCATTAGCACTTTCGAACTTTAAAAATACTTGAGCAGTTTTAAGTATTTCCTTTTTGCTAGGCTTAAATAGCCTTCAGGGATGTCATAAACTTTTAACTAACTTGCAATCTCACTCTTCAAATCCAAACTTTCCCTTCACTTTATGGTTTGACGCTTTCCAGTCTTTGAACAATTCCAAAGTCCTTGCGCTACAGTTCAGTGCTGTGTCGAAACCAAACAAAATAACTGAAAATCCCACAGTGCAAGTGAAATAATTGTCAATTTTTTGTAAACACAATTTAAGTTGTATTACAATTGACTCCTCTATCCTAAAAGCTTATTCAAAAGCCGGAATTTTGATACACCTCAAATAAATAAAATTTCACGCGGCTTATAACTGGATGTTTGCCTTTTGTTTGACATCGAACGTGTAACAAATGTTTGAACCAAAAATTGTGCGTCATATTTGCATGTTTTTTGGCAAATTTTTGACAAATATCACCTTTACAGTTTGATTGGATTGAAAATTGAAAGAAAAACGACCAACTAACTTAAAAGTGTACAGCAATTAGCCAATTCAAGGTGACCATAGGTTCAGGAGAAACGTGAATAAATTATTTTAATAATTCTAATTCTTAATTCGGGATTGATTAGACCAGTGCGTATCCGAACTCAGAAATTTCAAAGTGCTGGC
Organism: Neanura muscorum; assembly: GCA_019775825.1. Classification (NCBI taxonomy): domain Eukaryota; kingdom Metazoa; phylum Arthropoda; class Collembola; order Poduromorpha; family Neanuridae; genus Neanura; species Neanura muscorum. Next base: position 16,639 of record JABASL010000269.1, on the reverse strand, counting down.
TAAAAAATCCAAAGAATTTTTTCCTTCAAAGTTTCACGTTTCAGACTTCAAAACGTTTTAGGAAAAAATTCTGCCGTTTGCATAATTTTCAAAGTACCAACTCATTTTTCAAAAAAAATTGAGTTGATACTAGGTTTATTTTAGGTTTTATTAACCTAAACCATAAAACCTAAAGAAAAATCTGAAATTCATTCGAGAGAACTTTAAATTCTTGGGTTTGAACACGTACGGGTCGAACGCATCCCTTAATTTCATGTGGAAGAATTTTGAAACAAAGCAAAGATATTTTTTTTAAGTAAAACTTTCGAAATGTGAATTATTTATGTTCGAGTTTCATATTTCGTTGTGCTAATTACAGGAAAGGCGTGTCTCAGGGAAAATACTTCCATTACATTAGAATGAGCACTTTAGTCTCGTCGTTGATCGTAATGACACTGCTAGCGCTTAACGCAGTTCCTTTTGTCAATTCCTGTAATCGTTACAGATATTACGGGGAGCCCTGCCTGGGAAACTTGGGTAAAAAAAAAGAGCTTTTGGGTTTTCTTAAGTGTGTTTTTCTTCAACTTATTAGCATTTTCACCTTCTCAAAGGCTATGGCGGCACTGACCAGTGTGACCCTTACCGGATGCTGAAATGTGACCCCCGAACAGGCACATGTCAGTGCCCAGATTTCTACTACTACTTCTTTGACAACTATAATTCCAGGTGCTATCACAAGATAGGAACGGCGTGCGAAGAAAAGTTTGGTGGCCTCTCGGAATCGCGTTATGACCACGGATGTCCAGAAAACTCCTTTTGTAATCCTGGTTCCGGTTACGTAAGAACTATACACGAATTATATTGATTGTACCATCGAATGCACAGTTTCGAAGAATTTACTGCCTTTGGGTGGACTGGATCAACAAAGAGTACGTCTTTCGGAAATTTTCGAACGTTTGAGAAGCCTCGAAGACTGAAAAATCTGATTTTTTTTTTAAGTTTTAGTTTCAGTTAGTTTAGATTTAAGTCAACTAAACTCAAACTACACCTAGTACCATCTCAAAAATTTTCGAAAATTTTTGAGTTCAGTACTTTCCAATTATTTTTCGTAAATGATGCAAAGAGTCCCCTGGGTCGAAAACTTTGTTTTGAAAACGTAAACAAATGTGACAATTAAGTGAAAACATCGATTTTTTAGAAATTTTTCAGTAGGAATTTAGAAAACTAAAAAAGGTTTGGTCCACTCCACCCCTTAGTTTTTTTAGAATATGGCTTAAAAATAACTAAAAGATCTGCTTGCTTTGCAGTGTCAGTGCAAACCACTCTATCGACAAAATTATGATGGTACAGGATGCTTCAATGGAGCAAGACACTGTGCGGTCTTCGGGGTACTCGGCATACTACCATTCCTTGTTCTAACTTCTAGCCTTCACATTTAAAATCAATTTGTAGGGCTGCTCCAACTCAGGTCAAATAATATTGTCACTATCCTTCATTTAAGAAACCGCACTGCCATTTTAATAATCACTCATTTCCAAAATACAAATGCAATTTTCAGATGTTTCATGTTACAAATATTTCTTGTTGCTTGAGCTTTGCTGAAAAATTCTTGTATCGTTTAGTAAACACGGTAAGAAACGGCGTGTCCAGGATTATTGTGAATTTGGGTGTAAGCGGCAGGGGCAACAATGCTGGGAGCCACGGCAGCATAAGTTGTGAATGGATGGTGTTCGGCACTGTAAGTGCTGAAGGCCGTTGGATGATGAACCGTAGTAGCGGAATAGGCATGAAGCGGATGTGCAATTGCCGATGCATAGGTCAAGGCAGTTGCTGCTGGAATCGCTGCTGTTGCGTATGTTGCAATCGGCGCCGCCACAATACCTCGCTTCTTTCTAAGAAGAAGATTGCGAGCCCTAGCTTGTACATGAGCGTTGGCATGAGCAATTCTAGCTTCAACAACTTCCGGTGTATCCGCAGGCACTCCAGCTCCAACAGTCACGGGAACGGCAATTGGTGCTGCAGCTACAGCTCCTGGAACAACATGTACTGGAGCCGGTGGAAGGGCATTAGATTCTGCGCGGAATCCTCCCTGGTCAGCAACATAGTTTACTCGGACTGTGAGTCAAAAAATAATGAGAATTTCTGTAAACTTTCTCTTAACTGCGACAAAAATCAATATTCTCAAAACTTACTTTCATTGCCATCTGGGTTGATGTAAGCATAAGATCCACGAACATTTCCGCCAGCATCTCGCACAGTGTGATGTGCCTGACCCGGGTAAGCATAACCGAAAGAGGCTTGTCCCAAAACATCTTGAGCATGGTACTGGGTTTTGGTCACTGAAGGAATGGCAAGAGCTGCAGGTGCAGCATAGGTGATCGGTGCAACTGGAGCAGCGACAACATTGTTGGTCACGGTTTGATAGCCAAATTGAGTAACCGCAGCAGCTGGGGCTGCGTACGTCAAAGGTGCAACAGCAGCGTGAGTTTGGTATCCTAACGGTGCGATGCCATGAGTCAAAGCGGTGTTGTAGGTTGATACAAATCCGGCGGATCCAGCGCTGACAGACGCGATCAATAAAGTGAGTGCAATCTAAAGAAAAATATTTTACAAAATCTTCCTTTAAAAAATAATTCATTTAAAGAATCCTTCTCTATTTTCTATAAAACTTAAAGGCTTACAAAGCTCTTCATTTTTCTTGAGCAGTTAGTTCAGGGAACTTCAACTAAAAATTGAATTGTTAAACTGAATAAAGTTAATTTCACTTCATTCGGTTTTATACTGCTGCAGAATCGATCTCGTTCATTTGAGTATGGAATAATGCCAAAACGTTTCCAGGATTAAAAAACGCGAAGAGGGGAGGTATCTCTGGTGTCCACATTGGTATAAATCAAAGGCAGTGCTTAGGATTGATGAATTAATTGATCATGATTAAGTCAAATAGGCTCAGAAAGACAGAATGGGCGTTCCGATTACTCTTGTTCGCATCCGGGATATCTGAATATCCTGAAGTTCGGGATGTCGTAGACAAACAAAAACTTGGGCACGGTGCCCTTGATTAATTTTTTTTTTAAAAATGCTGTTACATTAAAGATTTGCAAAAAAATGAGGTTAATAAATCTGTAATGGGCATGGGCGTGGTTGTTGGGCTCGATTATTTCTTCGAGCAAATCTTATTATTCTTTGCAGTAAGTCAATTTGCAATTGTTGCAATTCTTTGGAGCCAGGAAGTAAGTACCTTGTGTTTATGCAACAATCGAATACAAATTCAGCTGCCACGCCCATTCTAGACGCATTCTTTGTTCTTAAATGTCAACTTTGCCGGAACTTTTTTAAACACTTCAAAATTTTCAATTTACATTTGCTGAAATCGCTTTCTGTCTAATGTCAGTTTGTTTCAGAAAATATGAACTTTAAGCATGGAATGTTAAGAACAGCTCTTTCAGTATGCTTCGTTAAATGTATTTTAATTTTTAATGTATTTTTTTGAATGTATTTTACCTAAAATAGAATCAAATAGAATCGTTTTTAGAACATGCACACTGGACCAAATTGTTGAAATGCTTTTGCATTTAATTTCTTTTTTTTGCCAACAGCCATTTTGGTATATTCAGAATTTCTGTTTAGATTAACTTCCTTATAGTTTATTTTAATGGCTTCGTTGAACCTCAGTGATTATTATATCCCCTAAAATACAACCCAGGCCAGCAGCGCAGGCTGTAAAACCATATGCTAATGATTTTCAAGAACCATCATCTCTGTCATCCTAGAAAGAAAATGCAACGACGCCGATTGACACAGCTCCTGGCCTTGAGATAGCTTTAACTACTTTCACAGATTAGTTAAAATTAGTTTCTAAGCCTTACCATATAGGGCACAAGAAGTTTTGAAAGTGTCAAAATTTAACATTATTTTTGACATTTTTTAGAATCATGAGGCTCACCGTAGTTCAGCTATCAAAACAGGTGAGTTCGTTATACCCTATTTTATAGTAATTTATTATATATTATATATTATATAATTTAAATGTTCCAATTAATCTTAATTTTGTAGACTCTCACAAGGGATGAAATCCTGAGAAGTCGTGCAACGCATCTTCATCCCAGTATCAATAAATCCACATATTATAAGAACCCAATTGTTATCCGGGACGCTTCTAAGCAATGGATTTATGATACAACCGGAAAGAAATATTTGGACCTGTTTGGAGGAATTGTCACAGTCGGAGTCGGTCACTATCACCCGTAATAAATAGCACTTAAAATAATGCGAGAACGCTTAGTTCTAAAAATTTCACAGATTTGCCTATGAAATTTAAGTTGAACCTAAACCTAATTAAACCTAAGCTCCATGTATACAGCTTTTGAAATTAAATCTCTGACCTCTTTTGCTAGACAAACTATAATTCAATTACGTTTATATTTTAGGAAAGTAAATCAAGCCCTGATTTCTCAAATTGGCAAAATTTGGCACACCACAAACATCTATTTACATGAACCATTGCACGAGTATGCGCTGAAACTCACATCAACGCTGCCGGGAAATCTTAAGGTTTGCTCTTGAATGTTTACTTAAATGGCTACTTTTAAAGTTGCATTGTTATTTATTTTTAGGTTTTATATCCCGTGAATAGCGGCTCCGAGGCGAATGATTTGGCTATTATGATGGCACGCGCCTACACAGGGAACTATGACATTATTGGTCTACGAAATGGCTACCATGGAATGTCGCCAAGTACAATGTCACTGACAGGACTCTCTACCTGGAAACAGTTGGCTCCAAACGCAACTGGATTTCACCACGTAAGTGAAATTCAGGATTAAGCCTCCAGATTTATGGTGACTTCGAAAGCAATGGTTTTATTCTCCAGACAATGAATCCAGACGTGTACAGAGGCCTTTGGGGAGGAGCTAACTGTCGCGATTCACCTGTCCAAGTTCACGATCGGAATTGTTCATGTGCAACAGTTGGTAAAGAATGCTCTGCGGCGGATAACTATGTAAAACAATTGGAAGAAGTCTTACAATATACTGTTCCACAAAAGAAAGCAGCAGGATTCTTTATCGAATCGATTCAAGTAAGGCAGCGATTCGCACAAAACACTCACTAACCTTCAACCATTTTTTATTAAGATTTTTAATAACACAAACCTAATAATCTAAAATAATTGAATTTTTAAATCTTAGGGCGTGGGCGGCGTTGTGCAGTACCCAAAAACTTATATGAAGAAAGCTTTTACGTTGATCAGGCAAAATGGTGGTGTTTGCATAGCAGATGAAGTTCAAACTGGGTTCGGGCGAACGGGTGACAGGATGTGGCATTTTCAGGATCTTGGCGTTATTCCCGATATCGTAACAATGGCCAAGAGTATTGGAAACGGATTTCCAATGGCAGCAGTAAGTAAAAACATTTTAGAAGGTTTTTAGAAAACTGAAAAATGACGTATTTACAACGTATTTTTATTTAGGTAATTACAACACCTGAAATTGCCCAGAGTTTGAGCGCTGTGAATCACTTTAATACTTTTGGCGGAAATCCAATGGCGGCATCAGTTGGTTTAGCCGTCCTGGAGGTTAAATACCAATATACCCTTCCCAGAAATAAATCTGTTGAATTTTTACCATAACACGGTTTTAGGTTTTGGAAGAAGAGAAGCTACAAGAGAACGCTAAGAAAGTAGGGACGTACTTCCTGGAAGAATTGGGCAAATTTCGATCTGAATTTGAAATGGTTGGAGACGTACGTGGCAAAGGGCTGATGATTGGCATAGAAATGGTAGCAGACAAAGAATCTCGTACGCCGCTTCCGGTCGACAAAATTGCCAATATTTTTGAAGACTTGAAAGATGCTGGCCTTCTGGTTGGAAAGGGAGGAGCTTTTGGAAATGTTAGACTTCAAAATCTTACAATCCGCAAAATTAATTGACATTACACAGCTTAATAATAAGTCCCATTTTATTTTTATTTTATTCCAGGTCTTTCGCCTCACACCACCACTTTGCATAGAGTCGGAAGATATTGACTTGGCTTTGGACAAGATGCGTTCAGTATTCCACAAGTTCGACAAGGTTTATGAAAAAAATTGTTTGCTTGAAATAAAACTAAATCAAAAACCGAACTTTTCTGCAGTCCTAAGAACATTTTTCATTGTTTTCGTGCTCATAAACTCAGATGAACGCTAGATTCAAATTCCATTGCCAACTTTTAGAAAGAAGTTTCGGGTCACAAAAATTTGGATTGAATTAGAAAATTTTTCAAATCGGAATTTTGGATGCGCGGTCAAGAGGGTTGGTCAACTTTGAATGAAAATTTGCCATGTATGTATATGTACGTGCTAAATGACAATGGTACATGAAGTCGCTCATCCTGTAGATATTGGAAACTGCAGCGGTATGATGACTGGGTCGTGGTTGCAGCCTTGAGTATATTAAACGGGGTAACTTGACCTTATAATTGGTTGAATCCAGGAGCCCAGTCGCATTTGGATCGTATTCGCAGGAGTGACTGCACTGGAGGCCAATTTAGTCAACTTGCTCTATTCGAACGAACAACGGCGAATGCAATGAGCACCTTTTGTTCGGGGATTGCCATGATTGTCGGCGTGACCTTTCCACGCTAATAAGGTAGGTGATATCTTGTAAATGATAGAACATTAGGCCACGACATAACCATGAAGCGCTCCGGGATGGCGTTCTAGTCAAATAGACCAGAAATTGTACAGAAAATCCCGAAAAATCTCACAAAAGCGCCTCCGTTGCAAACCCCCAAAGATTTAACGTTTAGGTAATATGTGATAAACGAATTCTCATTAGAGCGAATTTTTCAGAATTTTACTAAATGGTTGATGTCGCTGCTGTTACACTGTTATACAAAGAGGTCAATATTTCGATGGATATGCTTGACAAGTAAGATAAGTTTCGTGAAAATGCTGACAGTGTTTGACCTGCAGAAGAATAATGTTAGCAAACCAGCGGCGGTTCTAGGCGTAGGCCAAGTAGGCTACAGCCTAGGCGAAAATTTCACCAAACCCTCAGAACACACAGTGTTATAAGCAAACGCTTCACGTTATTACTCAAATCTCTTTCTGGACTGCAAGAGTAGGACAAAATTTCCTTCCCTTGGATTATTTCTGAAAATGATATTGAAAAGGTCAGTATTAGATCAATTTCAATACTCCCTAAAGAACATAAAATAAAGAGCATAGTAGAGGCAATGACCCAGGGTGAGAATAAATGACTCCGAAAAAAATCTTTACAGTTAGAAATGAAATAACACTATTATTGTACCCCAAATTTGTATAAAGTGCGGAAATATTTCATAGATTAGTCAATTTTTGATGGAATTAAGATACTGAAAGTAATTGCAGATTCGTGAAGAAATAATAATATAAGAATTTAAAAAAATGGGAGTAACTAATAAGGAACAAAATAACGAGTCAATTTTTGTGCAAGAAAACTTTACCATTAATTAATGCGTTAATCTCACATTTTTAACGCAGACATGCAGAAGTGTAGTCTTCCAACTCTTTCAGTATTCTATTTAGTTCCTCTTCTGGAGTCTGTTCCCATGCAAAGACGCTGATCGTGTCAGAACAAACTGATTTTCCAAGTATCTTTCCTTTGGCAAGATACCAATGCCCTTCCTGTAAGTCACCTCGATAGGTTTCAAACTCGGCACTGTTTGAATGTAGTCCAGCACCAAATAATTCGTTGATCTTATCCTGGGAATGAAGAAGAGCAGCATCCTCAAATGCTTCAGTCGATAATTTTAGCAACAGTTTCTGTATTTTTTCTACAGTTGACATGGAGGAAGAGTCTGGTTCGGGAGAAGCTTCAGCACAATCATCCTGAACTGGAGAGAGGCAGTCCTGGAAGGTAATTGACACTGGTGGTTCGGACGGCGGATCACATACAACGGAAACTACTGGGGCTTCATTTCCTGCGTCACTCCCAATGTCACCAATACATTTTCCAATTATATCATCCCCCAACTCAATCTCCTTCTCCTCTTCAATTTCAACAATTAAGGGGACCGGGGGCGTAGACTCTACAGAACTCGGTTTTGGGCTTTTCACAAGGGCTGACAGGGCTTTCAGGGAAGCCTGTACAGGCGAGAGTCCTGGGGTTGCTGGTTTCGACGTTAATCCTGAAACTTTATTTTTTTGAGATGAGATAAGGGTAAGCTTTGCCAGCAGCTTAGCTTTCGCTTCAGGATTCAAAGAACTCACTAAATTAGAAATTCCACTGCTACAGGTAGCAGGTGCAGAAACAGGCTTTTCCTTGCCGGATCCAGAAACTGGCGAATCTTGAGTGGCTTTAATTTGTTGCTTCAAAAGTGTAAACGGATCCGCTTTAGCAGCGGAAGCAGGTTGTATCTGGATTACTGCATTCGTATTGTTCGCAGTCACTTCTGTTTCTTTTGCTTTTTCATTCTTGGTCGAGCCATCATTTCCATTTATTTGATCCGTACCTTTTTGTTTAGCTGAACTTGGTTCAACAGATTTCGTTGCATCAGAAGTAGCAACAGCCTGGGCTAGTTTCAATTTTCTGGAAGCAGGACCTGGTCTATAACCAGTTTTAGCTGGAGCCGAAACGGTGGCAGCTGCTGCTGGTTTCGCATTCGATTCAGGAACTTGCGCTTTAGCGGTGCTTGCAGCTTGCTTGCTGGAATCAGATTTGAGAGGAACGTCCTTACTAGTATCAGATTTCACCAAACTTCCAGTCGTTGATCCAGAATTTCGTCGTTCGGAGTCACATTTTGATTTTGTAGAATTTATGCCTTTGCTACCAGAAGGCAACGTAATTGTCATGCGAGAAGAAATAACCGAAGAACTCTTGCTTCCTGTTGATGCTTGTTTCGACGTCTGTGGTTTTTCCTTTTCTTTATCTGTTGAATCCTTTCGCTTCACTTTCTTTTTCTTTTTGCGCTCGTATCTATCCGAATCCGAATCGTCAGAGTCACTGTTAGTTGATTCCACTTTCTTCTTAAAAATTGATGACTTTTTCTTTTTATACTGGTAGTCTTCGTCACTATCAGTACTAAGGGGTCTTGGTCTCTTGTTTGCAGTCACGAGGGAGCCAATCCTGCTTTTTTGTTTTTGGTTAGTACTTGTGGTATTACTGGGGGCAGCTTTGGCAAAGTTGTAGTCGTAGTCACTCCCAGAATCGCTATCGTTCCGCTTTGGTGGCCCAGCTGCTGGGGCTGAGACTTTGGGTACAGCTGGTACTTTTGCTTTCACTGACTTGTCCTCACCTTCGTCGCTACTATTGGACTCTAGAAGAGTTGACGTAACAGTCTTCGACTTAGGGCCTGCTTTGACCTTGAGGGATTCGAAGAACTTCCTGGAAGCGGGGCCTGGGGCTGCCTTCTTCACAGTAGGTACATTGACTTTAATACTCTGGGGCTTAAATTTTAAGTCCGAAGGAATCGTCTTTGTGGGGGAAACGAAGCCATAAAGATTGTTTAAGTCGACCTTGGTGGATCTTCCACGAAGGTATGGTTTCACATCAGTCAGTTTTATCTGAACAGCCGTCTGTGCTACTACAATGGTGCATATCTTTGGAAGTTTGGATGCCATAGATATCGGGCCAGGGGTTGTGTCGTTTGCTTTTGCCTTCGCTTTTGCGGGAATTTCGGGAAGGGAACCTACAGCCGACGTCGGAGTAGTCTCAGCTGGTCGTGTTTTCGATTTCGGGCCGACACGATAAATTTGTGGAGCAGGCACTGGAGCTTTAGCTCGTGGCGGGGAGGGAGATGATTTACGTACGGCTTGGTGGCTGGAGGTCGAGGATTTAACAACTGTTGTTTTGTTCATGACATTAACCCGATCTATTTCAGTAGTTCCCTTGTTTGAACTGGACTCGGTACTTTTAGATTTCATATCCTTCCCTGCCGCTTTAAAAATGGGTTTGTCGCGCTCGGGAAGCGTTCCACAGACAGGACAACCCTTCGCGAATCCAGATAAGCTATCGTCAACATTTGTTAGAATCCATTTTGCTTGTGCAATATTCGTCACGCAAGTGTCTAGAAGGCGTAGACCGCGTGCTACTTCCGATTTAAGGTTGGATGCAAGTGCTTCTAGCATTTTGACATGCTCTGCATGCTTGGACTCTTCCTCGACTCTCATCTTGTAATCCTGAACAAAACAAGCACAAATTCAACAAATACGAACATTTCTTTCATCAGGGTTGTACACTGTAGTAAATTAGCTTACCTGACACTTATTAATGCCAATGTATTTGACGGTTCAAATTCAATCGGTATAATTCAGCGACTGTAATAATTCCCCACTCAGAAAGATATAACGAAATGGGGTTTGAGTATTCGTAATGCTACTCTTAGAAGTGTCGTTGCTGAAGTGGTTGCCCTTGCTGCTCCTACGTCATAACGCAACTTGTTTGTAAATGGTAAAGTGAAATCTAAACTGAACTGAATTAAGTAGTGTAATGTACTAAACATAGGAGATAAATCATATGAACAACTCGTAGGACGTACAATACTGAGTCTCGATTGTGGAAACAGCAGCACCGATTGCTAGCAGTAAATGCCTTGTTTGCGCTTCAATCATTCAATCTTCGCACTTGTAATTAGTAAACGACAGTCAGCTCAGCCTGCCAAACACACAAATAACAAACTTTAGTAACTAATTCAAATCAGAATTCGTATACAGGTTTACGTGATGTTGAGAACTTATACGATGTCACGCTAAATCCTTAATTGACTTACTTTTTCCTCAATTAATTCCAGAAGATTTCCAGGCAGAATCCGAGTCGTCTCGTCTCGCGGTAGTGTCCCAATCCCAAAAAAAGGATCAGAAATCTTTACTGAGCTTACTTACTAAACTTGTATGGGGCTCGACTGCCGCCGCCGTCACCGCCTCTCGAAATGGGGAGTTAAGTGAGGATAACAGATCCCTGAGAGTCCAAAACCAAATCCAACAACAGTTTTCCTTTGTTATCTCTACTAAACTCTAGAAATTTAAGATGATTAATTAAAATTAAAGGAAGATTAGTGATTGCTTTTTAAGTAAGTCGTTGTCATTCATATTTACCCTGTGCCAGTTCCATCAGAATTTTAAGAATTCAATTCAATTTTTCGATTCCGGATTTTCTTGCATCGTTTTTTCTTATTAGAAATACTTCAACTTATAGTTTCACCTGAACTGACTTGACAGTTGACACTTACGGCCAGCTGTTCTTGACAAAAAGATCTTTCCACTGATCGAGTGAGAAGGTGAACTGTCAACTTATTAAATAATTATCATTCCTATTCTAACAGCTATTCACTGCAACTGCAAGGGTTTTCAGTGAGCCGGCTCCGGCTCCAACCCAAGGTCAAAGGTAAGATTGTAAACAGACTACGTAGACATTAGATTGGGATGATTCCAATAAATGTAAAATTCTTGACGGTTACTCTTTTCGTCCCACTCAAGGTCAATCACCTGTCTTCTTATGCTAAGGCAAGTCTTGCAAATAATTATTATCCTAGTCCTGCTTCAAAACTTAATTGGCTATTTCTACTATCTGGTCTATTCTACTGCCAGAACAACTCGGCCTACTATGAGCGCATTTCGAGCTGTTTTCGTTACAGTACCAACCATAGAAGTCGGAAAATCACTTGCGTCTGGAATCGTCTCCAAGAAACTTGCAGCCTGCGTTAATATCGTCCCTTCCATATTGAGTATCTACGAGTGGGAAGGGAAAATTAACGAGGACTCCGAGCTGTTACTAATAATCAAAACCCAATCGCATCTCTTTGATGAATTGTCTACTTACGTAAAAGCAAATCACCCATACGACGTTCCAGAAATTATTGCGGTTCCCATTGACCAAGGCAGTTCTTCATATTTGGACTGGATTAAAAAAGTTACAAAATAAGGCAATAATGGCCTCATCCCTTCTGGAACATGACGTACTACACATAGACGATGACAAGAAGATTGAATTGGCAGAAACGTATAAGGAATCAGGAAAGGCTTGTTTTGGAAAACGGGATATTGAGGGCGCTTTCCGAAATTTTGCTAATGGTGTCAAGATGTTGATTCTAATCAATCCTAAAACTGCTTCCGAAAATTCAAAAATGAGAAAAAAGTCGTTACTACCAATACTCCAAAACAACGCTGCGAGTTGTCATATTTTGAAGGGAAATTGGGAGTATGCAATTGACCTTTGTGACTGTGTTCTATCCGTAGAACCAGAAAACGTCAAAGCCTTATACCGGCGTGGTACGGCCTTCATGGAGATCCAAGTAAGAAATTAGCTTGAAAAGGACAAATTCTTAAGCAATTTCATTTAATTATTTCATTAGACTTTAATTATTTCATTAGACACGTTTTGGTGGGCTTTGGGCCCTCAAGGGTTTTAATTTCAATGAAAAAAAATGTTTTATATACTTATAGGAATATGAAAAATCTGCTTCGGATCTCTACGCTGCTCAAGCTGTAGAACCAACTAATGCCGCAGTCAAATTACAACTGGAAACGCTCAACTCAAAATTAAAGAAATTTAATCAGGCCTCAGGGATAGCAATGAAAAAATTATTCAATTAACTGGTATGGTAATCTTCAAGTCAAAGTACTCCAATATTTTTTACTGAGTTCCAAGAATAATTAAAATCATTTTTAATGTGTTCAAGAAGCTCAGTTTCAAGTAATGTCAATTTATTAGTTTTTATATCTGACATTTCTTCATGTCTTTTGCAACATTCGTTTCAGTGACGCGCTTATAAGTTACACACGTAACACATTCATAAGGTCAAATACGATAATGCAAGGGGACTTCTCTAGTGTTAGTATCACAAATAATCTTTAGCAACAACTGATCTTCAAACATCAATTAAAACCTTAAGTGACCTTAAAAACGCAAATTCATTTCCTGTCTTTTCAATTACAAGAATAATAATAACGTAAACAACTAAAATGCTTAACAGATTTTTTTTAAGCTTTAACTACTGTATTGAACTAATGTCAATTGGCGTCGGGATCGGGAATTTAATGGTAAGTTGGTCTTGTAAATTACGATTTTACAAAAAAAAACCAAAGGGGAGTGTTAATGAAGAAGACAGAGATGTGAAGTGTTATTAACGATATGATTATAAAAATTCCACGAGTCATAACAAAGGTTATTGAAAATGACGGTTGTAGGTAGAGATTTAACTTCAAATTCATCCAGTTAACGATTTTCGATATACTACCAGCAGTGTTCAGTAGGACCTAGTGTATTAATGTTAATAAAAATGCATTGTTAGGCTACCGTGTGGTCAACTGCTAACTTTAATTTTCATATCCCCCTCTCCCTCCCGGTAGGGGAGGGGGAAAATCTACAAGTTAGCAGTCGACCACACGGCATGATGAATTAAAAACTTCCAGTATCGTCTCTACTTTCACAATTTGATGAAATGATACTGGAAGGAATTCAATCTTTTTAGTAACATCCAAAAACCTTGCGGCATCAGCTCAATGTTTAAAAAAGGATTATGCGGAAGGGAAATCGGACATTTCTAGTTCAATTTCGATAAAAACCCAACATGTACGATCCGCGGAAAATTTGGAAGGAAGAAAGAGTTTGGTTTTTAAGAGTTTGGGCCGGCGCCGAAGCCCCATTCGTATTATTTGGAAAGTTCAGTCCGAAATAATTTAAAGGAGAAAGTTATAATTTTGCAACACGTTAAAAAACCATGATTGTTTATGAACACTGAAATGCCGAGGTTTTCGGATATTCGAGCAAGGATTATCGTAAGCGTCAATTAGGAAAATTTGGGAATTAGATTTCCGTTAAAGGCAGCATAATACAGTTACCTAAAACCTCAACCAACTGCTGGTTGTAAGGCCAATAAATAAAATAATATGGGGATTGGGCAGACCTCGTTCACACGATTATTCTAATATTACCCCTATGTCAAAGGAACACCTTACTAAATAAGCTAGTTATTAATTAAATTTAAAATGAAAAGGACCTCCAGGACCAGCGTTTTGAAAAAAGAAGGGAAATCCTTGTCCACCATGATGGTGTCCGCCATTCTGAGCTTCTGGATCCAATGGATCCTCTCCGTTATCAAACTTGGCCCTCTTCTCTGGGTCTGTTAGAACTTCCTTGGCGGCGGCAATATCTATGAATTTGGCTTGAGCTGCCTTTTGCTCGTCTCCTTGAAAGTTGTCAGGATGCCACTTTTGAGCTAGCTTCCGATACGCTTTGACAATTTCACCTTTCTTAGCCGTTCGATTTACACCGAGAATTCTGTAGTAGTCTCTTTTCTTGGACTGTTTCTGTAATTTTTGTGCCCGCGAAAGGCCGTCACGAGCTCGACGGAAGTCTTCGTTCAATTCCAACACCCGCTTGTAGTCATAAATTGCTTTAAGAAAAAAAAAGTTTCAAGATCGAGGCCAGGGTTTTCCTTGGTGCAACGAGGTATAAAATTGCTGAGTTAAAGTAAAGAAGCTCACCTTCATCAAAGAGATCATTTAACAGGTAACCTTCAGCTCTATCACACAATACTTCTGGATCCTCATTAATTTGTATAGCCTTGGAACAGTGGTCAACGGCCAGTGACCCTTCCCCACCTTTCAAGTGACACCAACATAGCTTATGTCTCAGTTTGAAATCAATCTGGCTTGGTAGTTTACTGTCGACTTTTAGTGCCTGGAAATCGGATACATTTTAGTAATATGATAAAATCACTTGCAACATGCTACTGTGTGGTCATTTGCTAACTGCCAATTTTTTTATTGTCCCTCTTCTCTTTCACAAGAGAAAGAGAGGGGAACTAGAAGGGGGAAAACAACAAAAAATGGCAGTTAGCAAATGACCATACGGTATATCGGTAGAAAATGGGAGTTGGCGTCGCCAACTTGGCGATTGGTTTATTAAGTGTAGGGCACATTTAATAACTCACCTTCTTGACGTCAGCGACACAGTCGGCATACTGCTCGCTTTCGCCATTCTTAGTTGCATCCTGGTACGACTTGTCTAATTTCTTCAAAGTTTTGTAGAGTGGAAAACATAATTTGTGCTCTGGATCGAGTTTAAGGCATTCACGAATCTCTTTCAAGGCTTCCTCCAGTTCTCCTAATTGGTATTGAAGGGAGCTCAGTCTAGAAAAGTGTAATTAAGTCATAAAATATTTTGGGATTTGTGAAAGTAGTTAAGTACTTAATGACTATTTTGCTTTGCTAATTCACCTATAGTAGCCATCAGTATCATCCATGACCAGGCGAGTGGTGAATCGTAGATCTGAGACTGCATACGCAGATTCACCAAGTGTTAAATAACATTCTGATCGTTGATGTCTAAGGCTTGGATCCCAGGGAGAGATTTCTATAAGTTTGGATAGTAGATCGACACTTGTGGTGCAGTCATTAACTTCAGAGTAATACTTAAGTTCCTCTTTCATTTTCCAGGCTTCGTCCACATTCTGATATCCATGCGTGGCTTCCACATTATCGGGTTCTTTACGCAACTAAAAGTGTTTGGCATAAAAATTACTAGAACTATCACTCGACATATGGAAATACTATACTATAGCTTAAGTTCATACCACGTTTTCAAAGTCAATGTGTGCTTCGTCGAGCTGTCCTTGTTTCATCAAGAGCGTCGCTCGTTGTAAATGGGCTGAGGAAAAGTCAGGCTTCAGGTCAATGACCCTATCAAAATCCTTTAGTGCTTGATTGTATTTGCCTAGAGCTAAGAAGACTAGCGCTCTCTTGAAGTACGTTTGATAATTGTCTGGGTCCAATTGAACGGCTTCATGAAATTGAGTAAGAGCATCTGAAAACTGACGACTTTCCAAAAACTTTCTCCCCATGTCTAAATGCTTCTGCACATCGGCTGTACCACTGTCTACGCCTAAAAACAAACAATAAAGTCAACCTAAGTATGTTTCAACAAAAACAGGTTTACCGTCTGCGTTTTTCAAAAATTGTAGAAGTAAAATGCTGACATACCTGGATAACAGAATATGCTAATCCAAGACAGCATGAACGTAAATGTGTCCATTTTCATCCTGCCCTGAATATCGACCTTCATCTTTGTGCTCTCCACTTACGAATTACAAATACTTCTAAAGGTTAACTGCGAATGTCAAGTTGACGACGTTAAATATTCCACTATAAAATAATGAGGGTTTCCAGTGGGAGTTCTAGGATGATCTGGAGCCGGATTTCCAGTGTCACTTTGATTTTAATTTTAAGTGTTATAAATTAATTGGCTCCCGGCTCGTCGCCAAAGTCCTAACAACGTTAAGTTGCTTAGTTTTATAAGTGTTAATCACTAATCATATCGTGTAAACTAATCTTTTGCTGAATTCAAATCACGTGTGGTTTCCTTATTGGTGGATTTAATTATAAGGGGCGGAGAATTATTAAATTCAAAAACATTGTTCCCGCTTAAAAGAAAATTTGTATTCTTGTTCCAATATTCGTAGTGCGACGAGAATTTTAAATTTTGTTTAGTTTTCGATTAAGCGCGAAATTAGACCAATTGAAAATCGGAATTATCAGAGAACCACAACAAATGAGCAGTATGTATGATTATTCGCAGTAGTATAGTGCAGTGAATCTTAATTTATGTACAAGACGATTAACTAGAAATTAAGTTTACTGTAAATTACTAATTTTGGTTAAGTTTGTGTACTTATTACGCAAGATATATTGTAAAGTATGGGACGCG
>JABASL010000268.1:0-21045 GCA_019775825.1 Neanura muscorum | reverse complement strand
TTTATGGAGTCTTGCTCTTTCATTTTAAAAATAAATAATGAATAGCGGTAATTTACACATTTAAAGACTGCTATTAATTAATAATAATTTATTAAAATTTAACATTTAAATAAATCAGGACACCCGAGTCCATAAACCATTAATTTTGATGACAAGTACCACATAAATTGTACAACTTACGTGGCAGAACTACTTCTGGACTATTCTTTTCACTACAGCGTTGTCGATAAGTCAAATTTGAAAGGAAAAATGAAAATAACAACAAAAGTCATTTACATTTCGAACATTTGGTGATAAAACAGAAACGCGTAGGGTTGAGCGTAGAGAAAGGACAAGTGATACATAAGAAGGGACACGGAAATAAACCTTAATTAAT
Source organism: Neanura muscorum (assembly GCA_019775825.1). NCBI lineage: Eukaryota > Metazoa > Arthropoda > Collembola > Poduromorpha > Neanuridae > Neanura > Neanura muscorum. The sequence continues at coordinate 20,669 of JABASL010000268.1, read as the reverse complement.
AAATTAACCAAAATTAAACTAAGGTGACTAAAGTTAGTAACCGTGTGCTGAGATACTACTTTATAATACAAAAAAAAACTAACCACTACACACATCACTCAGAACATGGCTGGACTAAAGGGTAAGCAAGGTCAAGATCGATTTTATGACTCATGAGTCATTGACTCATATTTGTTTCTGCCCTTGGGAAACAACACCTGACATTTCTGGGGATATAACGTTCACCGGTTGACCTAATGATGTAACTAAACATTGTTTTCATGAATGTATATTTAATTTCATGTTACTTGGAATATTCGCTTTATTCTGGATCTGATCGACTCATTTGTTGAAAATTTTGAATTATGGATTTGTTTCGATCGTCCCTTCGTAAAACTTCGTCGGGAATTGATTGATTTTCTGCTGTGGGATAACGATGAATTTGACAGCGTAAGTTACTTAGTTAAATTTTCCTTATTCAGACATTTCATGTTGATTTGGGCCTTAAGCAAATGAAGATATTTAATTTTATTATAGCTTAGTCGGGCTAGCCTTTTTCGGATCGGTGGGTATGACGTTACTCATTGTCGGCTGTGCTACAGGAGGAAAGGAAGAAAATCAAGACGCAAAGTAAATTGATAAAGTATTAGTACTTATAACAATTTGCATTTTCAAATTTGAAAAGCTAATTTTTGTTCTTTCTCTCTAGTTGGTATTCATTCTTTGTAGTACTTTTCTACATGGTGTCCCCAATTCCGTTCCTCCTTTCCAAACGCTATAGCTCCATGGGAATGGGAGGAAACTCCAACTCATGTCAAGAATTGGCAATTTTTCTAACAATTGGGATAGTTATTTCGTCATTTGGGCTACCGATCGTCCTCGCTCGGCACCCCCTCCTGAACCCGGTGGTGCGGATTTTATATTTGAAACTTTCAATTATAGCTACTTTAGTACAGAAGCAGATGATGCAATGTATTATTTTTGTTTACTAGATAACAGCGTCAGCCTGTTGGTTTACAATGGGAGCAAACATTGTAGTATATCTAACAATAATGGGGTTCTTCTTGACCTTTGGAAGTGACGATGCTGAGTACTCAATGTGGTGAGCTCTGGAAGCCCGACTGGCATCGCTGCAATACCAACCTCACCTTTTATCATTATCGAATAGTCAGGTGTCAAGAAATCCAACACAAAACCCCTTACCTTTTGTTCTCGCTTAGCAATTGGGAGTGAGTGGGCTGAAAACAATCGAACTAAAATTCAGCTCTCGTATCGGAGCCGCGAATTTGTTACTTATACCATTATTATTTAATTATAATAAGATATTCGTTAGTATTTACAAACATAGAGTTCATACTTTTTCGGGGTCATTCGTTTCGTTTCGGCTGAAATAAGCTCAAATTAACACAGAAATCAGGATCACAGAAACTTTTAAAGTTGTCAAAACGCCGAAGTTTCTGTGATTCCGAATCTCTACCTCAGACTTGTTCTCAAGTGTCACGCCATTGATCCGTCTATTACGTCGATCGAATATCAGTCAAAAATTAGCCTTATTGAAGTGTTTTACGCTTTTCATAGCAACAAAAATTCGTTTCAGTGTCGTCAATATGTATTTAAGTTACTCTGACTGCTCAAAAAAGTATGACGTTGTGACGCTATACTTTTTTTTTTAATTATTTATTGTCGATCATTTGGAAAATTTAGTTCTTGGTATGTCACCAACGAAAAACCAGCCTCCAGGAATTTCTCCGCGTCGTATCAGAAAAATCCGAAGAGGGTTCCTAATATTTCACGTCATATCGTCACTCTTGGGGTTAGGAATGATCATTCTCGCTTTACTTGTAAGGACTTTAGAATCAAGGGTCGTTCAACAACTTCATTTAGACATTACAGCCAGAGTTCGCGTAATATTTTATACCCTCGGAGGTAATCCAGTTGTAACTTTTTTTTAAAGAAAAATTCTACTCAGCTTTGTCCTAATGATTTCATCTTTTGATTTATTAAAGTTCTAATCGTTTTGAATTCCGTGTTGGGATTGGTGGCCCTATTTAAAAAAAAGAAGGCGTACCTTTGGATGATTTATTGTACTATCTTGGGATGTCTCGTCCTGGTCACATTTACTGCATCAGGAAGTGCTTTTACCCTTGACCTTTCTTTAGTCCAAAGGAACATGTTAACTCTAATGCAAAACTATGAAGATGACGATAGGAGAAAAGTAATTAGACGAAGCACAATACAACTGGTTGACCATCTACAGGAAACGTATAAGGTACACGAAAATGACGAATCTCTAAAAAAAAATGTACGCAACGGACTTAAAGCATTGTGTTGTGTTAAAGTGTTGTGGTGTGAACAGTTTCAAGGATTGGCAAGACGTGGAATTTGGAAGAACAAGCCTAAAAGTACCAAGAACTTGCTGTAAATTACTAAATACAAATGGTCAATTGATAACTTCCGGGCTCATCAAGTCCAGTAACATCTCTGCGGAAGATCTACGCAGGTACAGGGAATGTGGCCTCCTTTGCTTACCGGATCATTTGAACTCAGGGAACTTTCTTCATACCCGAGGCTGCTTTGGCCGGATCTTTGGAACGATGAGAATACTCACTGCTATCATGGGTTGGTTTGGACTTACTGTCGGTATCCTCTTTGCAATTGGATTTCTTTTAACAGCTTACCTGATCGGATCCAATGGAATTTGAGCCTTTCCTGGACAGACTTAAGTCTACGAAAGTGAAAGTAGCGTTCTTGTCAGGGAAGAGAAGCAAATCCTCCTATACGATCTTACTCCCGCGGACATCCCGTCTCTGCCCTAGATGCAAGCATTGGAAAATGCCTTTCTCTCCACTTTTAGACTTATGTAAATTTTCGGACAAAGAATATTATTTATGTGCACGTTTAGAATTCTCTACTGGAGGAATCTCTTCTGGATAATGTTGAATATAGTATCGTCATGCATCCTTTTCAGAGGTTTAACCTTAGGCCAGTATAGTGAAGAAAAGAACATGATAGAAATAAATTCTACGAAAATCTTCTAGGAAGACTTTCTCTACCTGGCAGTCGTGCAAATGTTACAAAACATGAGAAGGATAAAATACCATTCTTCAATAGCCAGGTTACATTTTTAGTAAAAATAACTTAAATATACTAGAAAGTAAAAGTTTAAAGGAAATGATTGATGTTCTGGGCTTCTTGCTTTTACGATATGGGACACGTACTTACAGACTTGGCTAACTTTCTCTGTTTGATGTCCTAAGAGAATGCCCAAGCCCAGTCCCAATACCATTACAAAAATTGTTGTGCTAGGCTACTGAATTTCAAATACAGTCGGTCAGCCAACCACAATCAATCTTAAAGTGAAAGCAAATCCATTTCCGAACTTTCACTCTGATGCAAAGATTCTCTTTGGCTACAAATCCTTCGTTGAATTATGGAAACTTATACGGAAATCCGTTTAGGACCTGACAAGTCACTAAACATCACTAGCAAGCACTTCTACTGATACAATTTCTAATTTGAATTTCATAGTGGATATGGTTACATTTACAAATTTCATTCTTTCGTGTAATGCCTGTCATGTCCTGAAGGATTTCCTTACATTCTTATGAATATTTTTCTTTACTTTGTGCACCTTCCGCGAAGTAGCAATAAATAAGCATCTTAAGCTTTCTACTACAATTTATGGTGAAAGAAAGCTGATGTCGGATTTCGACAGATACGTTTTTCTGCTTGATGACAGCAATGTCATTTGAATAAAAAACTTTCGTATACTGATGACTGATGCTGCTGATTTAGGCGTCTTCTACTGATTTTTGTTGAGGAAGGTGAACAACCCTAGAGGATTTCCCTAGAAAGTGAAAGGAAATGAAAATTTTTGACAATTGAATTTTTGCAAAATAGAAAGCGTGTTTGGTTTTTTGAGGGGGAAGTCGAAGTGAAAGGCAAAAGTTATTAGAAAAAGGAGAGAATGCTCTTTCTATCACATCACGCTATCTTTATTTCTTACGGTATGTAGGCTTCTGCCTGATTTTTCCTTTCGTTCCTTGGTATTGGATTTGATGGAGGAATGCAGATATTTGATGCTGGAGGGACTTTTTTTCCCTTTCCAATAATGAAAGGGTTGTGACTATAAAGGTGTAAAAGTGAAAGTGATGAAAGGAGGCAGGCAAATCAATTTGTCCTCAAGTGGTTGCTCTTCCTTTTCCTCCTTAGCATCCTCACCAGCATTTTCCTATTTCGGCCTCCCAGTATATTCCAGCACACTTCTCAAAGTGCCACAAGTTGAGTAACCTACAAATTTAACAAACAAGAATTTCAATAAGGTCAAAGGACAAAGTCGTGATAAGGATCTTGTTACCAACAAGTAAGCGGCGCCAGCAAACAACAATTCCAGTTTAATCTTGCCCAATCCAAGTGATATTTCTTCATTTTTTGGTTTGTGAAAAGCCTTGTTTTAAAATAATTCTTACAATGCTGTTCAAATTTGACTTTTAGGTTGTCAGTTTTTTTTTGTAATAATTCAATAATTATATAAAAATAATATCTTAATAATGTTAATAATAATAATATTACGTTGGGTGTTTTAGCAAAGATTTCACATTTACATATCACATCTCTGCTTTAGTTTTAAAGGAAATCTGACATCTTGGGTCCACGATACTTTGGTTTATTATGAAATTGAAAAGCTTATTAAATTTATACTGATTTTGACAATTTGAAAATATAAACTGAATTTGGAAAAAAATTTTAAGTATAATTATTTCTCAATTATTTTCGGGGGCTTCGTAATGCCATTTTGGTGTTAAATTCTCGCCGAGCCAAAGGCAGAGAATATTGTTAATATTATGCTAATGAATGAGAGGAAATGAAAGTGTTTTATTGTTTGTCAAATTTATTAGCCGCTTTTCCTGGTGACGTTGATTGACAGTTGAGAACAGGGAGAAAGGTGAAATGTGGTTGCCAAGTTTTTGGGGACTTTCGAAATAAATTGATAACTTTGTGCCAGAAAGTTTTAACTGTTTAGATTAAATTAGTTTTTATTGAGACAATAAAGCGCAAATGTCCAGCAGTTCAGTTATCAATCTGCGAATAAAACATAAGGTGAAGTCCCGCAGAATTTTCCAACTTGTCAATGGGAGAAGACAAATCAGTTGGGAAACAGCTACGTTCTAAATAGTTTTCTAGACGGAAAGCGAAGTAAATGGAGACCAAACTTTCTTCAAGCCTATACCTCTCGAAATATTCTTCAATTCAACTTTCTTGTTATTAGTCTATGACAGCTTCGGTTGGAAGAAAGCGTGTGACAATCTTGAAAAGAAAAACTTCTGGTTTTCATAATGACGAAGATACGCTTCGACTTCAACATCAACTTCAAATTCTATAAGGGAATTCAAAAAGCAAAAAAATAGAACTTTTAAAAAAGGAAGCCAACTTTTATACAATTGCTTTAACTTTCGTTCTGTTTTTCTGTTCTCCCAATTTCCTGAACCTGCGTAAGGTGCTTTCTTTCCTCAAACTAGTAGTTTGAAGGTTGTAATTGAATTTTTGAAAAAGTTTTTCTTTTCGCAATATGTCAATATTTTGTACATTAAGTTTGAAACTAAAGTTTTCCAACACGATCAAGAATGCGTACAAATTTTAGATTCTGTGGAGCGTCCAGAAGAAACCGATGACAAAGTTTTCAAAAATATTTGTGTGTTGAAATCTTCATTTTCTGAGAGTAACTTGTCAACTTGTGTGAACTTAATTTTCTTTTCTCCCTCACTCCTTTGCCTTACAATTTTCTTAAAGATCTTGGAAGAAAAAGTTGAGATGGGAAAGTGACGCTTTTTCCATTCTCTTTCAATGTTTCCGATTTGAACAAAAGGGGCTGGAAGTTTCAGCCTAGAAGATTATATGTATAGCCTGGAAGCTCAATTCTTACTGAGGGAGATGATGGAGCTAAAGGACCCGAGGAGATCAGGAAGGGGAGGAAGGAAAATCAAAGAAATTGGAAAAGATAATGGGATGAGCCCGGAAATTAAGATCCGCCATTTGGAAGTTATTACTCTCTATTCGATGGCCAAAGGAGAACTAAGACTTCGCTAAAAAAGGCTGAATAGTGTGATCTTATAAATTAAAATGTTCGAATGTCACAACAGTCAACTTTGCCACTCAGTTTCAAAGAATTTTAATTTCTGAATAAAAGTCCCTTTAATTACTAATCAATTTTCCAAAGTGGCTCTTCAAAAATTCTGGAAATATCACACCTTTGACTCCGAGATTCTATTTTTTTGCAGTGACTTTCAATTTTAATTAGAACGGGAGAAATTGAACCTTGTCATTATTTCAAAGCTACTTGATTTTCCTTTGATGACAGACACCTTCTGCCTTCCGTTGTCAAAATGAAAATCAAATGAGAATGTTGGCTTCCCTTCTTTTGCTGAAGAAGAGTCAAGCAAGTGTTTGGCGTCTGAATAAATTCATTTTTACGAAATCTCGGCCAGGGCTGCACGTGGAAAATTATAACAATAATTGTGGAAAATGTTGACATAAAAGGGTCAATAAGATACAGGCACAAAAATATGATTTCCTTTTAATATCATTCTCCTTCCGCTCTAATTCTTCAAGACAAAAAATCCAGTTTTTCATCCCAAACCAAAAGACAATGGTTTTAATTCTTAAAATGAAGAAACTCCTCCTGGCGTTTGCGTTCTGGAACGGCTGCTTCACCACCACGACTAGCATTGTGCCTAAATCTGCTGAGGTTAGAGATATAAAAATTTACTTCCGCAAAATGCCTTGGTCCATAACTTTTCTTCCATTATTACTCGCTTCAATGATACTTTAGATAAATCTTCCTGGAGAGCCGCTCACACCAAAAGACTTTCAAAATGCAAAAGCGTTCAGTAAGATTCCTAGGTTTCAGATTCCTTTGCATTATGGAACGTATGCAAAATTTTCAGACTTTTGTGTGTGGTTTTTTGTTCTAGCTCAACCAGAGTCACTGGAAAACAAAGTTCCCCATGAATGTGAACTTTTTCCGGATGACTTCAAAGGTAACCTAAATTACGACTTGGTTTTTCGTGTCAAAACTGCAGCAGGATCTTCAACATTTTTGTTTTGTTCTTGCAGACTTTCAAAGGGCAAAAGATCAACCGTCGTTTAATACTTGGGAAAACGGATACGTTCCATACTTAATAGATTTCCAATTTGGTGAATACCTGTACTTTCAGTCAAATTTCTTGTACAAACGTTTTTTTTTATTCAAAATTTTTCAAATTTTCAGGCCTGTCTGAACGAGCAACCATTGCTGCCGCAGTCGCTCGTCTAAGACGGGTGTCTTGCATCAATTTTGTTACAAAATTCTTTCACACGGATTACGTCTTTATTGCAAAACGTAGTGGACCTTGTGGTAGTTACGTTGGTCGGATGGGTGGCGAGCAGCTATTGAAGCTCAACGACGACTGCATGACTGAAGGCAGCATCCTGCATGAATTTCTTCATGTCATTGGTTTTGAGCATGAGCAGTGCCGAATGGATCGGGACAAATACGTTAGGATATCATTTTATAACGTGTCAGAGGGTAGTTTGACTTCAAGAAATTTTATGGCCTTGAATGAACTTAACTTATTTTTCAGTTTTGTTTTTCAAACCAGAGGGAAAGCATAATTTCTTTAAAATTCCACCGCCAAGAGCAAATTATGCGGGGCCGTATGACGTTTTGTCCATAACACATTATAGTGCCTTTGCATTTCAAAGGAAGGAAGGACTTCAGACTATTTTTCCAAATGACAAGGTCAAGGGTCCAAAGATGGGTCAAAGAGAACAATTGAGCGAGGTATTTCAAATTGCACAAATGTGCATAATGGTGTTTTGTACATGGATTCTGTGCTGATTTTTAGGGTTATAATTTCTACAGATTGACAAATTTAAAATCCGGAATTTCTACAATTGTACCAGCACAGTTCCACACGAAACTTACGACATTTCAGCTATTAATTCTCTGTCATCAGATATTCACACCAATTGCAAGGAATTTGCAAAATTAGGAGCATGTAACAATCCTAATACGCGGAGTTGGATGAAAATGAATTGTCGCTCGTCCTGTGATACCTCAAATGGTAAATTGAAAATTTATTAATTAATTTTATGAATTGTAAAACTGATAGTCTTAGAAAAGGTTAAACAGTTGAATTAATTTGCTAATAATTTAGAATCCCTAACGGCTTGTACTTAAATTTCAGCTCCACTATGCGCAGACTACAACGCGACCTGCAGTGAATGGGCCAAGAATGGTGCCTGTTCGGAGCTTGATAATCGAGATTACATGACTATCTATTGTTCCGATTCGTGTAATTATTGTTCCAATTAAATCCCAAGCGGAGATAACCTCTGAAGCATTGTTTTTGTGATCAACAGAGTGTGAGAAATAGGATTAATTGGATAATAAAATGTCTTGGAATTTCTAAACGAGTTAGAATATGACGAAGGAGCGAAAATAAGCTATGAACTAATTAGTTAATACATCTTTTCCGCCAAGTTGCGTCCTAAAAGAGGGAAGAAGTGAAAGTATTTCCTAATTCCATTCTATCTTTTCTACACAATTCATTTTATTCCTTCGAATACTTTCTTTTCTTCTAGAATCCAGGGAAGAATGGACATGTTAACGGTGGTATTATTGGTAAATAGGAGGCCAACTTTATCCATTAACCATCCATTTCTCTTCTGCTCCTGTCACCATCATCTTCCAAGGCTGCCAAGTCGTTCTCTGGGACAACTCACGATTCAGCTGGAATTAAATTTACTTTTCTTTCTGTACCTAGACTACAGCGTGAATCGTGTTTTGTCGCCCTGGAGAAAGTCTCTTATGGAACTATACGTAAAAAGAGGAAGGTGGGTGTACAAAACGACGATCTACACCGTATTATGTTAATAGAATGAAGAGGTGTTTCCACCGCACCGCTCAGGCTGGAGTTTGGCCTATTGCAGTAACTCCTCTGAACGCCCTCTGAAAGGCATCCCTAGAACGATCTTAGTACGATCTTCATAACCCAATGTGAGCCCCTCTGTGACAGTTGGTACCCAACCCAACCATCTCCAAGACTCCCGACGTCCTTCACAGCAGAGAGTTTGGATTTTTCCAGGAAAAAATCCTTGAGTAGGTTTACACTAAACGCTACTCGTGAATCAATCATAATATCCAGTCTCCAGCGTGGGAATGCACAGATCATCTACAGCGTCTTCCGTCTTTCAGGCAGAATTCTATGTTTTTCGCTGCTAGTCAGCTTAAGCATAAAAGGTTGTCAACTCCCCTGTGGAAATTTTGTCTTTGGTTGTTTACAGTCAGTTTACAGATCTATTCCGTACAGCGCTTGATTTCCCGAATCTTCAAGATGACTTTCTGCAAATTCTTCTGAGTTCCCAGGCCGGTCGGTGGAGAGACATTGGTTTTTAACCACTGGACCAAATCGGAGCTTTAGAGTTTATACTTTTAGTACATACATGTACCATGTCAAGGTTTGTTTTCAATCCACTCATTTACGTCACTCATTTAATCTTCGAGCGTCTCAAATAAAAGGGTTAGTTGTACTTGTAGTTTCATTCCTGTGGAAAAGTCTGGGAATGTTGACCCTAGCCAAAAATAAAAGTCAGAAGTGTGAGCTTAGGTTCTTGTGCGTTTGAGGTTGCTGATGCTGAGAGAAAGGAGAAAGCATTTCTGATGATAAGCAGCAAGAAAGTGCCTTCCTTTCCACAGAATCCAACATTTTCCGGGAGAGTTTACAAAGAGAGCTTTAGTGTTTTCGTAGCTCTTGAGCGGAGCAGACGGTCATCGCGGTCCTCGACCTTCAAGGAAGTAGTATTGCGTTCTAATCCTTTGAACAAATGATTTAGTGCTAGAAAAATTATTGTGATCTATTTGTTAGTTTGAGACACTTAAGGTTACGATTGGCCGTAACACTTAAAAGTTTACAACTCACAGCTTCGATGCTGTTCAGGATCTAGAAGCCAAATTATCAAAGGGTTGGAAGACATTGTAGGCATAGAAGATGCGTTTTCAGAAACTTGTAGTGTTTATATTACTAATGACTCAATTTGAAGTTCATTCAGGTAAGGGTCAAGTTATTTTCTTTTTAGAATAATAAAGTTCAAATCGATTCTGTGCCTTATCCTAAAACCTTCAAGCGCTCAAACACTTCCACATGAAACAGGAGAATTAAAACGTAGCACACAATAGTGAATTTTTTGGTGATCACAGGCGAATTTTCATTTAGCAGTTAAATGCAAGATCGGATTTTTAAAAAATCTATAAATTTAATTAATTCCACCTCCATTCTATCCTTAGTTGTTACTTGCATGCTCCATGAAATTTTATTTATTTCAGCCATGTTCCAGTAGTCCGAGTCTAGGGTTTGCTTGTTAGATGAGAAGGGAAAGTTTAGAATAGCTCTCATTAGGCACGACATCAGACACTTGTGACAGTTCGAATGTTTTTATTAGTGACCAGCAGTCACATACTAAGCTTTTACCTTCTAACTTTATTCCTCACTGACTTTTCTAATTCCTAACACGCCGCTGAATTTAGTAGAGAAAAGCTTGGATTTTTGTCAAATGTGAAAGCATAGGGTGTAGTTAGTAGATTGAAAGGATTTTATGTAGGGATAAAATTCATTTATTTTTGCGTAGTATTAGCAAGAGTGGAGGGAAAATATGGGAAATACAGGAACCAGAGAGTAGGAAGGAAAATTGAGCGTCAGAATTCATCACTGTCATTTCTCCTCTTGAATCACTCGACTTTCTCCTATCCCTTCCATGTCACTCCCAAGTCAAGGCAAAATACTCCAGAGAAAGCACTGCCACGACCTAAAAATTGTCTGTGTACCAACTCCACCTTCCTTACTCTTCAATTTTCCAATGCTAAACCTTTCGTGACGGTTTCATCCTGCTCCATGCCATTACGCTGTATATAAAAAGGAAGCGGTGAAGCCAATCGAACGAGGTTAAACTACTAATCTACTTTTACCCAAAATTCAAACTGCTATGCAGTCTACTACCTCCCTCACCTTTAAGGAGTCTGCTAGAAAATGGATGAAAACACTGTTAGGGTTATTGCCAGCAAAGTAAAAACACAAGTAAATGGTGTAAACTCCCGCCGTTGCGGTGCAAAGCTCTCAAACGTTTTTCATTGCTTTTCTATGGAACCATTGAAGGCAAAGGGCGAGGAGCTAAAGGTTTCGAATGAATTACTTAAGAAGATGATCAAATAAATTGAGGCTCTTTACTCTTCCACGCAAAGCATTTTTTTCTAAGGCACTTCGACTAGTTTTAGTAATCCTTGCACGCTTTCCCACACTTCGAAGAAATTTTTTTTTCAGCCAAGCTTTTCTTTTAGAAGAAAGAAGCATAAAAGAAAGTATAATATTCTCATGAGTATGAAAGAAATGGAAATTATTGCATTAATCTTTTGAGGCTAGGCATAAGTATATTAACATTTGAGCATTACAATTTGAGTTTACAGAATTCAAATGAGAACCCTCCTGCGGACACAAAAGGCAAGGTCAAAGCTCAAATAATTAGAGAAATAACAAAAGGGAATGACTTTTGCTGCTAAAACTTGAATCTGAAATTCCATTTGAATGTGAAATTCCTGGGTTGCTAACGTTGCTAGGATTTGTAACTTGAGGAGTTTCCACAGGCGACTGGAAAGCAAGGTATAGTAAAAGTTTCCTAATTAGGTTGATGAATAGAAAGGGCTGAATGAGAAGCTCTTCCTTCCTACACATGAGAAAGAACATTTAGGTAGCGGTAGAACAGGGAAAGTCTAAAAACTATTTCGAAACAATGGAGAAAGCAAACTGGGAACAATGAAAGTCTTCATGAATTATGAATAAGGGGAAATTCAGTACTATTTCCATGGGCTTCAAATTCTGACAAGAGAAAACAAAATATGGGAGAAATGGAAAAGACTTTTGTAGATTTTATTTACAGGAAAATGGTATGTTATTGTTATTCTAGAATTTAAAATATGTTTTTCAATTTTTCACAATCTTGGAAATCTTTTTAAAAAATATTATTTCATTCCCTTGAAGATTGTGATCAACTTGAGAATGTATTCTAGAAGTTCAGTGATCTTTTCTTGATTGGCTTCGAGACTGATCAATACAGGCTCGAGTTGGTTAACGTCAAAAAAACTTCCATCAGCGTGCTGATCTCGCATTCCCAAGATAGCCACGGTCATAACGAGCCCAAAAATAAGTCCACCTTCCGCCTTGATTGCAAATTCCTGCAAGAATTCCTGGAAAGTTCAGTTATCTTAGGAGATTATACTTTCACTTCAGATTTGCCATTTGGAAAGAATTTAATTCTTGGAAAGAATAATTTTCCCTCAAATGTACCTCAAGTGTATATTCAATCGGGTGATCCAACTTAAGGCTAATCAGCCTAAACTCGTCATAATAAAATTGAATTAAGTCTTTCCATTGTTCTAGTACTTCTAATTTAGTACTGGTGAACAGATAGTGAGCAATATCAGTAAATGGTGACGCGACTCGATTCACTTGTAAATCCACTAGTGTCACTCGGTCCATATTTTCAGAAAATAACATATTGTTATTCCTACATATAAATTCATGATTATTGGCAAAAATCTAGTGCATTGAATGATCAGTAAATAAAGCTCCCACTCGTTTATAAATTGTGTAAATAAACTTACCAGCAGTCACCGTGATTAACACAGAGGAACAGGCCTTCCTCGGTTAAATTCTTCTGAATATGTTCCACTACATGTCCGATGTATGGACTCAAAANAAAGCTCCCACTGGTTTATAAATTGTGTAAATAAACTTACCAGCAGTCACCGTGATTAACACAGAGGAACAGGCCTTCCTCGGTTAAATTCTTCTGAATATGTTCCACTACATGTCCGATGTATGGACTCAAAAATTTTACGACTTCTTCAGCTCCCTCGGCACCGGAAGCCTAAAAATAAAATAAATGGAAGTTAGTATTATTCGTACATTTTAATAAATATTAAATTCTTTTATATTAATTCCGAATTTCGCATTACCTGAAACACTTTACTAATGAATTTGAAGTGTGATTCTGCCATTGGCGATATGATTTGCACCGCCGCTTCAGAAAGCATAACATCAGCCATTGTTGGATACTTTTGCTAAATAAGCTTCCCTTGATCCACCTTCGTCTTGGACCAATATACGAGAAATGCTATGCAATTTTGCTAAACTTCCCATCACTAGTCTAAATATAATTAATTTCAAACAGAAAATTCTTTAGTTTGTTTGTTTGTTTGAATATTGAAAATTGTAAACTTGAAAATAAGTTAAAATAATTTAATGTTTAAGAAATTAATGTTTTTTAGTTACTTTGCTTGATGCAAATCTTGACGAATTGATTTATCTATCATCCGAAACCCTTGAACTGTCAGGTTCTCGAGCACCAACAAGTCTGGGCCAGCATGCAGGGTTTTTGGAAATATGCCATCCATCAAGGTTGTGTCAAATCTAAAATATTCTTAAAATCTTCATGTAGGAGAACTTTAATAAAAATCAAAGATTCACTATGGGTTCGATGGTTAACCAATTTCGAAAATTCGAAATCTTACCCCAGCTTGCTTTTGCAAAGTTGTTCCATGTCTGACAAGAATTTGGTAAGAAACGTTGCCTCTTTCATCATTATCATTGCAAACATCTCTGATTGACCTGGCTGATTTGTAGTAATTGGTTGTTTAACAAATAATTCAAGCTTTTCTTTAGTCGGGTCTTTGAAAGTAATCGTGACATAATCACACTTGCTTCCTTGGTGCTCGCCCACAAGCTCTTTCGGAGCACTGATTTCTATCTCCAAAATTTCTTCGTCAATCCCATTCTTTTTCAAGATTTCGGTATAGATGGACTTGAGGTCACTAGTCATTTCGTTCAAATTAAGTTAAGACAAAAAGTGGAAATATTTTCTGTCTTTACAGTGATCAAATTTAATTTGACTCGTCACGTTGATTTCCGTTTTATAACGTTGATTTCTCAAGAACGAAATAAGAAATAAGGCCGGCAAGATTTGATAAACCGATTACTGTACGCGAGCTTCTTTGTTTCATTCGTTTCTTGGCATTCACGAAAGGCAATTTAATAGAGCCTTGTTCTAACATAATTGCATACTTTATAATTATTCAGGTTAATCGAGATACTTCCGCATTTCGCTTCCCTTAGAACAAAGGCTGCACGACCGATAAAAAATTATTGATTGAAAAAAGTTAATTTTTATTACTTTCTTCAAACTTGGTCCTCCCTAATTATTAGGATTTTTAAGGTTTCCTTTTGATTTCCTTTTTTCCCTGAACGCGTCAGAGTGGAATAATTGGTGAACTTCGTGATTTCGTTTCTTTTTAACTTTGTCATATCCATTTCTTTGAAGATTCAGGCAAGTAAAAGTTGCCTTTTGGGAGAGAAAGATTGGTAGAAAGTTTTTAATTAGACTGATTCCCTAGGAAAATGAGTTGAAGGGATTTACCAAAGTATATTGAAAGTTAGAAGGTGTGTGGCCGCGGTTCACCACTTCAGTAGTCTTCCTTTTGTCTTTTCAAGTGTTCAATCCTAAAATACCTCCCTTTCCATTTCCAAATCAAAAAAAGAGGAGAAACTTTGAACTAAGGATGAGGACTGTGACTCTAATTTCAACTTAGCAGTGCGTCTGCATTAACCTCCAGTTATCACGTCTCAGCTAACACTCCCAAAACCTATAAAGCCTGAGTTTTCTCTTATTAAAAAAGATCAGAACATTTTAAAGTTTTTAAAATTCGCTGTAGTTGCCAGTAACCTGCCCTTCATTGTCAATGATTCAACGTTCATGGTCAAAGTTGAGGTGAAACTCAGCGCAGTAAGAAATTGGAGGTTCAGTATGTGAGGAGTACATATTAGAATCTGAAAGAGAAAAGTTTAAAGGCGAGAGTCTGCCCAGGCCCTGGGATGCATTTTTAACACAAAGTTTGGTAGTATCCCACATAGCACACTTCCCGCTCTTCCTGTAGAAAGTCTTTATGATGATAATTTTATTTTATTTTTTTCATTTTCTTGGTTCCTATTTCCTAACTGAAATAGAGCGATCACTTCTCTCTCTTCATTAGCATTTGAATTGTGGAGAAAAGACGGAAAACTTTCATCTCTGCCCAAAGCCCAAAACATTGAGAATGTTGGAAACAGCGTATAGTTGAACATTTCTTTTTCCACTTTCTTTCCATAAACATTTTAAAGGACATCCGCCTCTCTTCCTTCTATCGTAATCATCCCAGGTCGTCAAAAACCCTCCATTTCCGAACTTTTTTAGAATATTTGACCAACTTTATCCACTATAGCATTGATTCACAAGGCGTCATCCTACCATTCAATGGCGACGACGATGTGAAGAAATCTTTTAGTAGAAAGTGAAGGAAATTGAAAAGAGCCATAGGAGCTAGTGTCGATTATTGAGTCTTCTTCTTTTTCTGAAAGATTTGGAACTTTGAAAGGCAGTTTGAAAGTGGAATGCATTTTTTCTTCGAAATAAAAGTCGCACAGTGCATGACCTGAATTCAGCGATTGGATTTCTGCTGAGCTCTTCACTTTGATACTTTAAAATTACAACTGGCTTAAGCCTTCAGCAAATGAAAATAGACTTTGACTGTTCCTTATTTTGTTACTCATATTTTCGATGCCATTTGTTATAAATGTAGAAAAATATATTTATTTTACAGTTTTGGGCCCTTTAATTTACAGCTCCTGCACTCAAGTGGTTGACAGCTTTTGATGATGGATTGGCATTCAGTTTAACTTTTTCAACATTTTTTTCTTCGTTTTCAAATGTAGTTTTGTAGGCATTTAGGGTAGAGAAATTAATATCCAGTGTCAGATGACTTTTTAAGTTAAAAGAATGTGCGATAAATGAGAGTGCTCAGTTTGTATGTGTGAGTGGAAGAGAAAGTTAATTAGCATGAGCTAAGACGTGACATGACCATACGCTCCTTAGTTTATAACTTTGGAATGCTTGAATACTGTTGGAGAAGGACAGTGATAAATGTGGAAACTTCTGCATTCAGGCTCCATGTTATAACAATGTCTCATTTAAGTACAGAAAAGAAAGCACAGCGGGAAATGATGTATCTGGACTACTAAAATAGTCCAACTTTTTCTTGTTGAAATAAAGGAAGATTAAAAGTGTGAAAAGTGTGTTTGGCCCTTAAGTCATGCCTCAAATAGTTCACCTTTGTGTCTCTCTACTCTTTTTTAAGGGCAAAGTCATACAGAAAGTGTCAAAAGAACTGAAAGTGAGAGAGCTTAAGCCTCAAAAGAATAAAAGCCAAAGAAGGAAACTCATGCACTGGATGAGTTACTTTCCTTCTTTTTTTCTTGTAGGAGAAAGAAATATTGAAGGAGAAAGTTTAAAGACTTTCTCAAGGCACCCCCTTGGGGTAAAACGAAAATGGATGCCATTTTCTTTCTTGTCGCATTCTTCTGCCAAAAGAAAGCATCAGATGTGAAACTGTCTTCACCTTTTACCCAGATCTATACTTCACTGCATTTTATAATCCTACCCTCGTAGCATATGACACTGTAAAAGATCTTCCGTCATCCAGGCCCAAAAATGCCTCGGGAGTAGAAGGATAGACATTTTCATTTGATTAAGAACTAAACAACATTAGTCAGTTGCTCATGCCATATTCATTAATGCAACTAAAACGCTAAACTTTTTAGTAAAGTAAATTTTCATTGTCCTTTGAAAACGC
Organism: Neanura muscorum; assembly: GCA_019775825.1. Classification (NCBI taxonomy): domain Eukaryota; kingdom Metazoa; phylum Arthropoda; class Collembola; order Poduromorpha; family Neanuridae; genus Neanura; species Neanura muscorum. The sequence goes on along the minus strand of JABASL010000268.1, from coordinate 3,940 downwards.
CATCTCAATTCTAGCACTTTCATGGACTAAAAACTCTTCAACCTCGCCCGCAATCTAATAAAGCACGTTTTATGCTCAACTTCAACAATGCCTCTATCGCTTTCTCTTTAGTTTATAAAATATTCACTTTTTATCTTTTACGACTCAGAAAAGGCACACAGAGGAACAATAGAGTTTTCAAAAGTAGACTTTCAAGTCCTTTGTAGGCAGAAGCGACAGGAGCAAAAGAAGAAGAAACATTGCTCGAGCAGCCTGGGAACAATTTATCATTTTTTAGAACAATTTTCTTCTCTTGTCTTGTCACGAAAGTATTTTGATACTAGTATCACGGTCAGTACAGCACTAACTGTGCAGATTAAAACTTTATAGAATACTTATAACTGAACTGTAACTGTTAACCTTGAATATGAAATAGTTATTATATTGACCACAACTAGATTAAGGAATAATTCGAATGGCGTTTTAGCCATTTTCTTTTATACGCAGTCATTCATTGGTGCATTTTTTCTTTTATTTGTGCACCCAAACCTAATTACATGCTTCGGTTGCACGAAAACTTGACTTGGCTGAACACTGTATATGTACGTTTCAACGAGAAGTAATTGGTCTACGAGGAAACATTAAGACAGGACTTATTCTGTTAATCATGAATTAGTAAGGAAAGCCTTGTACTTTCTCCCTTTTCTTTCACTTTAATTTAATAACTTCCGTTTTAAGAGATGAAGTTTCCTTTGAAGAAGAAGCTTAAATTTAGGGTGGACGGAGGCAGGAGAAAGTTATAAAATCTGATGAGAATTTATGCTGAGTCGTCGTTTAGTGGAGGCTTCTGTGATGATTAATTTGGTTGTTGCATTAGGGAGAAAGTAGGTTAGGAGATTAGGATGAAGGGTTTTGGTTAGGATTAGTTAGGCTTCAAGTGGGCCAACTTCCAATTTATGATGATAAGAAAGTGCTACTCTGCATAATTTCTATTTCCTCATTTATCCTTGCTTTCCCTAGACCAAAAACTTAAGTTGTTTTTACTTTTTAGAAGGAACAAATGATAAGACTCTTTCCCACTTTTTCCAATTTGACGCTAACTTTAGGATAGAATCGAAAACAAGGAATTTTCATAGAAAACAAGATAGAAGATCTGGAAAGTTGGGAAACTTATTGTCTCCCATTGTTAGGCCATGCTTTCTCTTCTGTCTTCATACTTTCTCTTATTATCTTCAAGTCTGCTGTCTCCTTCCAAGGAACGAACGAAGTCAACGGCAAAGTCATGGAAAAAAGTATAACTTTCTAAAATGAAAAAAAATGTAGAAGCTGATGTGAATTCTGGAGGACGAAGATTGAGCGACGCGCCCTCCTTGTCTCCATGCACAAAATGGAAAATGCATATTTCAATTCTTTCAGAAAGAAAAAGTCTGCTACACTTTTCTCCTAAGAAAATGGTTCGAAGTACATGAAATCCTTGTCTTGTCACATTCTCTTCAAATATAAGAAAGTTTACGAGATGCTCATTTCAGTTTCCCCCATTTCTCTTTTTCCAATTCCAACTTCTGAAAGAATATCTCGCTCCTGGTAACTAGTAAGAACTTGACTGTTTTCTCAGTTCAAAGAAAAATAAAAATTGGTTCTGCAAAAATTCTTTCATCATACTTTTGTTTTCTCTCAAAGTTGGATAAACTTCATCTCTTGTTCAAGTTATAAAGGCAAATAAATGAAATATTGGAATCTGATTTTCCGAAATGAAATTAGCACAATTTAGTCAAGTTTCGGTAGAAATCTTGAGACAGTTCAAAAATTGGAAACATTTTAGAAGTCTGAAGATCAACTAAGCATCTCCTTTTTTACGTCAGCCTTTCACTTTTGCTCAGTAATGATGAACAAGAAAACAAAAAAGGAAGGAGCATAAGAAAAAATCGTTCAGGAATAAACGCGAGGCTGGAAGGGGATATTCAATATGAAAAGAAAGTGAGATGAAATGGGGTTTCGTTGTACGGAACAGCGTAGCACAAAAAATACCGATCATTTATTCCTTATGATGGGTAAGAATTTAAGTAACCTACTCGTAAAAAATTTCAAATGGAAGTTAGCATGATCACAAAGAGGAAAAGCAGCGGCTCCAGACTTGGCTCCAACCCTGTACTAGTATCGCTAAATAAAAAATAAGATTGAAAACGCAAATAACTTTCTTTCTGGCTGAACAGAAATTCTATTGAAAAAATGAGTAAATATTGTACTCTGTGAGTCAATTCTTTTGAGGAAATAAGGTTGATCAGGCTCCTTGTTCATAAGTTCATTATATTGATTTTCTCTTATTTTCTCTGATCCTCTTAATTGGAGGATTACTGGAGAGAGGCGCTTACAATTTTCCAAAACTAACTTAACCTAACAAAGTTGAACTCTAACAAACCTAAATGTGTTTTCATTCTAAATGAAGGCATTTGTATAATTCTGATATAAAAAGAGGTTCAATTTGATTGATTTTAGGATCATAAACTTCGGGAGCATTCTGTGAGAAAGTGTTTTATAAAAGTAGTTTCACTGATAACTTCAATCAGAGTATCAGCATCACAATCAGGTTTCCAAGGATAAGTTTTCACAAAACCTGATCTAACAAAAGCTAACGTTCCTAGATTTTTACCTGTATCTAGAACCTAAACCTAAGGAGACTAACCTAATCCTAGCCTAGTCTTTATCTCCTATTGCCATTTCTAATACAATTCTCCTTGTGCCACTCCCTCCAGCCTTTATCTTTCTCCATTTCCTTTCTTATGCCATCCCATTCTCTTTTATTTTCTTCCATTGAAACTAATGGGTTTTGATGGTTCAGAATATGACGATACTGCTTTGTGTGCTGCGACTGGCAGGAGAAAACAGTATTGCTTAAAAGAGAAAGTAGACTATCAGAAATCCATGGTAGAGTCATGGAACATTACGCAATAAATATACACTTAAGGGACCACAACCATTACCTCACACGCACTCTTTATTTATTTTTCTTTTGGTTTTTTTGCTAAAGGAATTTGAGCTGAGTCTTCTGGTCAAAAGTAAATAACTTTTATTTCAAATCGATGTTTAGATCAATATTTCATCTTTTTGAGAACCTATTTAGAAAATAAGGTAATTGTAGATTGGGTTGGTTTGGATAGGTCCGACTAACCAGGTTGATTTCTTTTTCTTTTTTTTTCTTTTCGAAAAAATCGACGTAATCTTGCTCCAATCGATTTAAGCTCTTCGTAGCGCACTTGAAAATAAAAAGTCAAGCGAGAAGAGGAAAAAAGGAGTGAGTCAAACCAAAATTCAAGTTTGGAGATGGTCTACTTTCTTTTCCCTACATTCAGAAACTTTAGTATTGGAAGAGATTTTTAGCTTTTTCTTGGCATTTACTCTCCAAATGGAAGTAAAAGCACTCATTTAAATTTTTGTTTTTTTTTCTTCGTCTGTAAAGTGCAATTTCTCTTTCAATTCAAATAAAGGTCTTTTAAATTTCGCATGTATGGTGAATTCGTTCGAAAATTTGCATGAAATCCCACGGTGCCTCTAATTTTTAGAAGCATAGTTGACTGTTTTGCATTTTCTTTATTAAAATTTTGTGGTAACCACTCGTACATTAAGTTTGTTAAATTAGTATTGTCACTTTCACAAACTTTCACTAAACATTTTTGTCTACTTTTTAAATAATTTGAACATAAAATGTTGGAATCTGAGACCCTGGGCTAAGCCAAAGTTCGTAAAGTGTCCATTGTCCAGGGGTGTGTAATTCATTTCCGAGTCTAACTGAAACCAGAAAATTTGTAGAGAAACTTGGTTAGACTAACAGAGAGCACTTAAACGGCAAAAAATCCAAAGATTTTTTTTATTGTGAGCACTAAGTTGAAAATTTATCAAACGAATTTAACTTAGCCGTCACTGGTGGTTACCAACAAACAAACCACCTGGACACCATGCTTTT
>JABASL010000267.1:0-21078 GCA_019775825.1 Neanura muscorum | reverse complement strand
TTCAGAGCCTCTGGTGAGAGAAGGAGGAAACTATCGGGAATTATACTATCTAATTGCCCCTTCAAAAAAATTTTCTCATGCAAAGCTTTGCATGAAAAACATGAAGTGTGAAGTTCAATCGTACGGATTTTTTTTCTGTTTAACGCCTGCCCTTACCTTCTACCATAACGTAGGGTAGTGAATATGTTGTGAAGTAATCAAGGTCAGAGGTCACGAAATAATTTAACCCATTTGAATCCGCGGTTTGTTAATAGTTTGTAAAGGCGGGGATTGGTTAGTTGTGGGACGCCCTTCCCTGTCATTGAACCTAACATTGCTCTTGTCTTTGGAATTTTTTTGGCTGAGGGAGGTGGAAAGTGGCCACAAAGAGCCCAGAAAGACGACCGACGCTTTGCTTCTTCCTTCGTCCAAAATTCCACCTTTCACTTTACTTTTCACGATTTCGGACGAAGAAGGGCCAAAAATCCTACTGAAAAAAGTTGGTTCTATAATTTTGGACCTATATCCTGTGAAAGATCTTCAGAGATGAGACGAAGTTAACAAAAGGAGAGGCGAAAGCCCCGACGCAGATTGAGCTACGCAAAGGAGAGGCGCAGTTGAAGCTTTTAAGTGCCTTCCTTCCCCTCTTCCTCGCTTCTCTGTCCAATATAACTTTGGAAGCACTTTTTGGATGGAAGCTTTTGGGTATAACTTTTGGGAAGTAAAAGAGGAGGACATAAACCGAGTCGGACTCAAAGGGAGACTCACACACAATGGACGACACTCTGTCAAAGTTAACACAACAAAAGTTTAGGTAGTTAGGCAGTCTTACACAGTTTCCAAATTATTTAACCTAATTGTGATTTAGAAACGTAAAACCAGGTTCAGCCTCGACGACACTACGAGCCTTTGGACCACTACCTGCAGTAAGTTACCCTTTTTAACTAAATCATGCTTGACAGATCGGTGGTGCTGCTTTAGCCGTGTGTGTATCGTATGCATGTCCCTTGTTATGCACAAACACGTTGACGCTGGTTAGACGTAACACGGAATCGCTAAATGAAGTACTTCGTCACCAGACAAGGTTACACAAGGCATCTGGAAACTGTTCCTACCTCGAATACGATAAACAACACAACTGCATCGTCAACAATTGACGTAGTCCAAGTTGGAAGGAGGAAAATACCGTAACCTTACCGGAACAGCCGGTTAGGCTGGAGCAGCCGGTAAGGCTGAAGCAGCCGGTCAGGCTCGACTAGAAGAAAACTGTGCGTTCGGGACACGTTACTGGGTTCTTTGGAACGGGAAAAGTCATGACGATTGACGCTGATTAATGTCCGTAAGCGTATGGCTTTTCCCCTTCTGATTAATTCATACTCATCAGAAGGGCTGGAAACTAATATTTGTAATATCTGGATGGAAAATCAACGGGCTGTGGAATGAACTTTGTGTATACGGAAAACTGACGTGACAAATTGCTTCAGCTTAAGCTTGCCCTTGCTAAATAAAAGTTTAAACAATGGGAAATGTAATTTTTGCACTCCTTGTTTGACAGATGACGTAAATAGTGAGAAAATTATTGCAAAAATCTGGAGCAATGTATCAATGTTTTGATCAAGTTTTGATTTTCGAGATGTCTCTGCTCCAATTCTCACTTCGTTTGGGATAATAAAAAGGAACGAAGTTCAGCCATCACTAGTAAAACGAACTGAATATTTTTCTTACCTTTTACGTACAGTTTGAGGGAGGAAACGGAATTAAGGACGATGAACTACCACTAAGGAATTGAGGTGTGGGTATGGAAAATTACGATTTATTTGGAGATGATTTGGGAAGTGGTATGTTGGATAGTTTGGCAGAGTTAGGTTCCGATAATTTTGGAACAACAGCATCTCAACAACAACAATCTAATTCGTCACAAAGGTTGGGACCCTCCACTGAGGGAATGATGCAAAACTTTGGAAATCCACCACCAAGCTACACACAGATTGGTCAAGGACTTGATCAGTCAGCGAACAAGATGAATCCAAATCCAGGTTATCCAGACTATTCAGCCCAGTATGCTCAATATGCAGCGGTTGGACAGGCTGGATTAGGATCTTATGGAGTCCCACCTTCAGCACAAACACCATCAAGACCTATGCCTGGATATCCACCCTATCATCAGTCACCCTCCGGCCCATCACCCAATATTCATTACCAAGATTATTCAGTACAAAGTTCTGGAATGATGAGACCAACACCGAGAGAAGGAACCCTTGTTCCACCGCCATCACAACCACTAGTTCCACCTTCGACTCGAATGCCCGGCCCAGGGGGTGTGCCCTCACACATCCAACAACAACAACAACAATTTCCTGGGTACAGAGGACCGAGTCAGGATCTTTATGCTCAGCAAGTTCATCGCTGGAATGAGCAACAACAAAGTTATGCCGGCTCAGTTCCACATCACTATCCACCAAATGCTGCCAGCAGTTACAGACAACCTCATGCCTACACTCCAAATATCCCACGTCCTCCACAGCAACAGCAACAACAGTCTGTGTCATCCCAATCCCAGCAGCAACAACCATCACAACAGACTGGTCCACATTCCATGTCACCGTACATGACACGGCCGCAGGTCCCAGCCTCTGTAATGCCCCAAGGGTATCCACAAATGTACGGTACCTCAGCTCAACAGTATCCAGATTATCATACGTCAAGTAGTAGAGTATCAAATGTTCCACCACCGACAACTCCCACCTATGGCTCTAGCCATCATCCTCAGCAATATGCGTCTATTCCCTCACAACATCCACAATATGGAAGTCAGTATGGACAGTATTATCCAGGCCAAGGGCAGGCAAGTAGTGGACTATCTTCAGGCGGACCCCAGACGCCTGGAAATGGTCCCATGTCAAGTTCTTACCCTACGGGATACGGGTCATCTGGAGTACCGCATGGGTCTCCATCTGTTCCAAATGGTAGTCCAGGATACAGGGCACCTGGACCAAGCTACGCCCAATTACCACAATTATCACCTCGTCAGCCGACACCTTCTCCAAGGCCACCAGCTCCATCACCACGTCCCTCTGCACCTAGTACACCTACTATACCAATGTCACCAGCACAAAGCATGTCATCACAACAGCAATCAATGGCCGGAGTAATACCGCCCCCCTCGGGGCATAGTAGCATCAGTAGTTTACAACAATTGGAGCAAATGGTGATGCCACACGTAGCAAATAAGAATTCACCATCACCAAAACCGCATCTTACATCTTCTGGCGTATTAAGTCCAATGAGTGGACCAAAAACACCAATGTCACCAGGAATGATAGGCCCCAAAACGCCAATGTCCCCAACCCAGTGGCAGACGCCACCAATGTCAGGTAGATCATCGAACAAACAACAACAGCAATGCTATCCACAACACATTCAACAACCTAACGCAAGTCCCGGAAGTTTACATTCACACCTTCCAGGATCAGTCTCCCACTCTCCGCTAAATAGTTCTCATGCCTCTCTGGACGCGTCACTTGGAGGAAATTCGTCAAGGTGTCAGGATTCATCAGATCTTGATCACTTGACCAGTACCCTAGATACGTCAGCTCCAGAAGCTACTAATCAAGACGAGTTAGTAAAACCCTCACCACCAGCTTTTCATACTTCGGACCTCAACTCAATCAATTCGGCCTCTACTCCTCTACCACCACCCGAACCAAGTGGGGGTGGCAGTAGCAACATGTCGTCACTAAATGAAAATTCTAATGAGGCTCTCAATAATTTAATGTCTCAGTCATCAGCGTCTGGGGGTGGGGCAGGTACTGGAGGCATTACAGGTCACCCACCAGAAGAAAATTCACGATTTTCGCATCAAAATCAAGCAACCAATTCGAATAATACAACAGAATCTCCTTCACTTGAGTCTGAAAATACTAATTTAGGAAATTTAGCAAATAATTTGGAGACATCACAGATGAGTAATTCATCATCAGTGGACTCCAGTAGCCATCAACAACAAGGCTCCTCAACGCCGATGAACAATAGCAAAAGCGCGGTTGTCTCAAATACTCATGGTGGAACCTCAAGTGGTCCTGGAAGTAATAGTAGTAGCCATAGTCATAATACAGATTTTGGTGGACATCAACAGCCCATTGGTGTCAATGCTCATGGTCCGTTAAGCTCACTTTCGACGTCTGGCTCTTCCTCCCCACTGCCAAGTATGTTAGGTGCAAATCTGAATCATCAGCAAGCTGGGTTGTCCATGAGTCCGATGGGAATGGGTTCAGGAGGTCATCTTCAGCCAGGTACGAGTACGATGATGGGTTATGGACCTCAGGGTGCTGGGCCTCACCAATCTCATCAAGCTGGTAGTTACGGCTCAAATGGTCCCATGAGTTCTGGAGCAAATCGTAATATGACTCCATCTCCAATGCCAAATCAAGGACAACCTCCCGGTCCACCTCACCAATATCCAGTATTCTCGCAGTCGGCTAACGCTGGAGGCGCTGATATGCAAGGGCCTGCTCAACAAGGGTACTATCATTCGGCTACGGGTTATCCGTCGTCACCTTATCAGCCGGGTGGAGTCCATCCAGGAATGAGGGCACCGGGTCAACATCCAATGCCAATGGGTCATGGTCCTATGTCTTCTCAACTTCCGCCAGAGGCTCTACAATATGAAATTCATCAACTTCAAGGTCAACTCCAGCATCTTTACTCCACTCCACCAACACAACAAACTCAGATGCAAATTGCTGAACTACAGGATCGATTACGTGGGTTACAACAACAGGCGTCTCGTGGCCCGTATCCTGGAATGGGCCACCCGCCAATGGGTCCTCAACATGGAGTACCTCCAATGTATGGTCAATCACACCCGGGTCATGGCATGGTAAGACATTCGGGCGGTTTTGGATCAAAAGATTTTTTTTTGTTTTGTGAAGTTTTTGAATATTTCACTGTTTTAGGATATGGGAATGGATTTTCCTCCAGATGGACCGGATGATTTCCCACCAAAAGCTAAAAAGAAAAAGGAACGAAAGCCTAAAGAACCTAAAGGTACTGGTAAAGGGAAGGGAAAAGGAAAGAAGGAACCTCCTATGCCGGATTTTGACCTTATGGGTCAACCACCACCACCCGCATTTGGGGTTCCGCCGATGCAAATGTCACATGAAATTTATGACTTCCAAGATATACCGCCAGAAATACCGGAAAAGAAACCTAAAAAACCGAGGTAAGCCGAAAATTTTGGTTTTAGACTTGTACAATTTGTTATTTTTATTATTCAGTTCGTAAAAGCTAACAAATTATGTTCTGAAAGTGAAAAAACAAAGGTAATTTTTTCCATTAATTTAGTTCTTTTCTTTTCAAACCTGAATATTCAACTTTGAAATTATTTAGGATTAGTTTTGATAAACTTCTAGGAATGCTATTCTTATTTTAAAAAAATAATTTTTGGGTATTTGTATATTTTTAGAAAACCGAGAGAATCAAAGTCTCCAAAGGAGAAAAAAGCAAAAGAGCCAAAGCCCGTGAAAGAAAAACCGCCTAAAAAGTGAGTTGTGAAAATTCTTGTCTATTCAAAACTTGAATCCAGTACTAAGAAATTCGTTTGGTAAACTGAAGGTCACGTAGTAAGAAGAAGCTGCCAATAGAAGAGAGTCCACTTAGCTTCCAGCCACCACCCGACTCTTTTAGTATGGATTCCAGTAGTTTACTTATCAAACCAGAAGATACTTATGAATCGGACCAAAAAAACGGGATTGGTGCTGCTGGTATGTTGTAATATTTTTATGACTTCGGCTGCCTCTTCCTCCGAGAATTTAGCCGTATTCTGTACGTTGCTCCCTAGGTATCACAGCAGCTGAAGGAGGCCTCACAGCTCAAATTCCAACGGGCATCAGTGGGGATGGTGATACCAGCACCCAAGACGGCAATTTACTCAACATCATCGACCCAGGTAGCCCTGTCATCGCTCCAGTCGACGCCATGTCCACTGACCCTTTTCCAGAGGAACAACCAGAAATGATGTCTCCTCAAAAGTCACCAAAGAAAAAATCAAAGCCAAAGATGAAATCAAGTAGTTCGTCAAAAAAGCGTCCAACAAAAACGTAAAAATTTGGCTTAAGTTAAGGTCTTTAATTGTTTTTGTAGTTCATTATATTTATGGTTTTGTTTATTTTTTCCGCAGTACCTTGATTGCATCGCTGGCAGCGAAAAAGAAGAAAAAGAAAAAGGGCAGTGACTCCGAAGGATGCTCCGATCTAGATGCAACACCTCCTCCTTCACCCCCACCCGAAGAAGATCACACAAATGTAAGGCATGAGTCCCACCGGGGATTCGGATTAGAAGTGGATGATGATGATGATGATCATACCGTTAGTTTTAGAATTTTAGTTTTTAGTTTTTTGTTTGTATTTGTATCATGCTTCCACCTTGTTGCATCTGTGTATTCTATGTTCATGATCATTTTACACTTTTTGGTGGCATTTTTCTACAGAAACGACGCTCAGGACGTCACAGCAATAGAAAGAAATATATTGAGGACGTACTGGCCTGTTTGTCAGATGAAGACTTGATAGTGCCACCACCACCACAAAAACAGCAATCAGCCTCACCTACCAAATCTATAGAACCCACGACACCTCGGCCTGCTGGAAGTGAAACCCCAGGGAATACAACGGTTTTAACGCCTGGAAATGTCACACCAATTGCATCTAGCAGTACCCCCACCCCGCTGTGCACTGCAGATGATAGCAGTAGCCAAGGACCCACAAAACCAAACTTTGTCTTTGTTGTAAGTTATTTAAATCTAAAAAATTTACACCTTTACGAATAAGTCTAAGTATCAATCAACAAATTAACCCAAGGCTTAGGAAAAAGGATAATGCTGCACTGTTTGAAAATTGGCAATTGGTAAATATCGTTCGGTACCTACAGCGGTTTTGGGAATTCGAAACTTTATTTTTAGGGTTAGCTTAGCAAACGAAAAATATTATAGAAGTGTCTCAATGGCTTCAATTTTGAATTTCAGAATCCAGCCGAAGAGGACACAATGATAATTCAGCATATTCTGAGTTGTCGAATGGGGAAACGTGACATTGTAGCCGAATCAACTGATGATGAGGAAGATGTAGAAGAAGAAAAGAAAGAGATTCCAAAACCTGAAGCCGAAGTGGAAGAATCGGAAATTAAGAACAAAATAGAAATAAAAGCCGAAGAAGGCGCTGAACCTCAAGCCGAGATTAAGGCTGAACCAATTGATGATGAGGCAGAATCTGAAGAACCCATTCCGAAGTCTGAAGAATCTGAAGAGCCAGTTAAAACTGAAGAATCTGAAAAAATGGACGAAGAGAAAGAGAAAGAAACCAAGGTCAAAGTTGAGCCTGTTCCAGTGGTACCAAAACCCGTGAAAAAGAAGCGTGAACGGATCCTTGAAACAGTTCAAGTCGAAGAATATTACGTCAAATACAAGAATTTTTCTTATCTGCACTGTGAGTGGAAAACAGAGGAAGAATTGAACAAAGGGGATAAGCGAGCTGTTCCGAAAATACGTAGATTTAAACAGAAGATGAATCAGCGTGATGTTTTTGAATTTTTGGAAGAAGATCCCTTCAATCCAGAATATATTGAAGTTGATAGGATTTTAGATAAGAGTGAAGTTCGTGATCCAGCCACAGGAAATATTACAAAGAATTATTTAGTAAAATGGAGAGCTCTGCCTTATGATGAATGTACGTGGGAATTGGCAGATGACATTGATCCAGAAAAATTGAAACAGTTTCATCACTTTTATAATCCACCACCAAAGGATCAGTGGAAACCGAAACGACGACCCAAAGCTGCGGATTGGACTAAATTGGAAGAATCCCCGGTTTACAAAAATTCAAATACGTTAAGAGCCCACCAGTTAGAGGGACTCAATTGGTTATCATTCTCTTGGTATAATGGAAGAAATTGTATCCTAGCAGATGAAATGGGATTGGGCAAAACAATACAGTCATTAACATTTGTGGAATCTGTGCATCGCTTAGGAATTCGTGGTCCATTTCTAATTATTGCTCCACTTTCGACTGTACCTAATTGGCAAAGAGAATTTGAAACTTGGACAGATTTGAATGTTGTAGTGTATCATGGATCCGTACCAAGTCGAAATATGATTCAAGAATATGAACTCTTCTATCGACATCCGGACAATCCACAAATGAATATCAAAGATGTATATAAATTCAATGTTATGATTACAACATTTGAAATTGTTCTGACAGATGTATTGGATCTAAAAGATTTCCCGTGGCGTCTTTGTATAATTGATGAAGCTCATCGACTTAAGAACAAAAATTGTAAATTACTTGAAGGACTTCGATTACTCAATTTAGAGCATCGAGTTCTCCTAAGTGGGACGCCATTGCAGAATAATATTAACGAACTCTTTTCGTTACTGAACTTTTTGGAACCGGCACAATTCTCATCTGATGAAAATTTTAAAAAAGAATTTGGTGAACTAACGACGGAAACTCAAGTACAGAAATTACAAGCACTTTTAAAACCAATGATGCTTCGGCGTCTCAAAGAAGATGTCGAAAAATCAATTGCTCCAAAAGAAGAAACAATTGTTGAGGTAAGACGAAAGCAATATTATAATCTATTTAATTAATATAACTAATTTTTTTCTAACATAAATAATTTAATTATTAATATATAAATAAATAATTAATTCATATCATTTCCAGGTTGAATTGACAAATATGCAGAAGAAATACTATCGTGGTATTTTGGAGAAGAACTTTTCATTTTTGAGTAAAGGAACAAGTGCTGCCAATATTCCAAATTTGATGAATACAATGATGGAATTGAGGAAATGCTGCATACATCCGTATCTTTTGAACGGCGCAGAAGAAGAAATTCAACGAGACTATCGAATCGTCCACGGTGGCCCAGATGACAATGATTTGTATTACAAAGCCTTGGTTTCATCTTCGGGTAAAATGGTGCTAGTGGACAAGCTCTTACCAAAATTAAAAGCTAACGGGCACCGAGTCCTCATTTTCAGTCAAATGGTTCGATGCCTGGACATACTGGAAGATTATCTTATTTATATGAAATATCCTTTTGAAAGAATTGATGGAAGAATCCGTGGGCCATTTCGACAAGCAGCGATTGATCGCTTCAGTAAACCGGACTCGGATCGCTTTGTATTTTTACTGTGTACAAAGGCAGGTGGTCTTGGAATTAATTTAACGGCTGCCGATACTGTAATAATTTATGACTCTGACTGGAATCCACAAAACGATCTCCAGGTAAGTTTTGGGTTGAAAAAATTCAATATTTTTTCGCAAAATTTCCAAATCAGTATTTTTTGTTTCGAGCTGAATAGTAACAAATGAATGAATTGGAAGCGGAAGGAATTGCTTTTATGATTTTGATGTTTAATTTTTATTTTTCTTAGGCACAAGCTCGATGCCATCGAATTGGACAAGCCAAAATGGTTAAGGTTTATCGACTGATTTGTAGAAGTACTTATGAAAGAGAAATGTTTGACAGGTAATTAATATTTATAATATGAAATTATAATTTTATTAAAAAAATATAATATATTTATGAAAACTTGAATTTATGAAGTGTTAGTTATAAATTTTGTATATGATTATATTGTTCGTTTTCTTAGAGCTTCACTGAAATTAGGCCTGGACAAAGCTGTACTCCAGAGTATGAACACATCTCAAGGAAGTTCTGGAAAAGGATTTGATACGAGTGCCAATAAGCAACTTTCCAAGAAAGAAGTTGAAGATTTACTCAAGAAGGGGGCCTACGGTGCTCTTATGGATGAAGATAATGCTGGAGATAAATTCTGTGAGGAAGATATTGATTGTATTCTTTCACGCCGTACTCAAGTCATTACATTGGAAACTGGAGAGAAGGGATCCACTTTCTCCAAAGCAAGTTTTGCTTCTACTGGAATTCGAGAAGATATAAACTTAGATGATCCTGATTTTTGGACTAAATGGGCCAAAAAAGCTGAAATTGAAATGGATGAAATGGGCCAAAAGGTAAAAGTATGAGATTGTCGGAAACACTTTTAAAAACAACAAAAAACAAAATCAATGTTGAAACATTTCGAGGTTTGAGCCAGGCGGGCTTGATTTTTTACAGGAATTTTACCGTTTGTTTTTTGTGCTAGAATGAACTTGTAATTCACGAGCCAAGGAGACGGACACAAATCAAGAGATATGGACATGACGAAGCCGTGATGGAAATTTCTGAACTTTCTTCAACATCAGATTCAGATGAAGATGGTAATATTGGAGAAAGGACTCGTGGTCGCGGTGGAAAACGCGGAAGAGGGAAACGACAGCGTTCTCGCCGTGGTCTTGATGATGATTTTCATGTGGATGATGGTGTAGTAGAATATGGACGATGGTCTAGAAGTGAATGCTACAAAATCGAAAAAGGGCTACTTACGTTTGGGTACGTAAAAATTGTTACACTATAACAGATTTCAGAATTTTGTGATGACTAACGCCATGCTAATACCGAATGGATTTTAGTTAAGAACTAATTTTCATTATGAGTTCAACCTTTTCTCATTTACTGAATCTCCTAACTTCAATATATTTACTACATATTTTTACGAAATTTTAAACCAAAGCGTTAATTTTTTTCAGTTGGGCAAGATGGAAAGATATTTTGAACTTTGGACAATTTCGAATCGGTTGGGGAGAGCGTGACATAGAGGATTGTGCACGAGTTATCGTAAGTTTTGCTTACCATTACCATCCTTACGCAGACGGTATTCCGTCTACGCAGGCGGTAGGAGCTAATTTTTTTAAGTTAATTTTTTAAGTTAACTGTGCTTTTAGTTAATAATTTACTTAATTTTGCTATCGCTAAAATTGGCTAATTATTCATATCTTTGTTTCAGCTTGTCCATTGCGTCAATAATTTTCGAGGAGACGAGAAAGTACGAAGTTTTGTCCAAGATTTAATATTTCCTGGAGACGGAGCTGGAAAAGTGACTAGAAGTCATTTAGGTTTGTAATAAGTAAATGTACTATCAGTTGCTTCCGATTAATTTATATTGTAATTAACTGTGATCAATTAAACAATGTAATTAATTTATATTTTTTTAATGAAACAAAGGTTTAGCAAATCCAGTTTCACGAGGTGGCAGAAAAAGTCGAAAGAAAGGAAGAGAAGGAAATAATCCGTCGCCGGAACCACCAGTAGAATGGCTAAAAGATGAGAAATTTGATCCTGATCTTCATTTGGATAATAATTATAAGAAACACATTGGAAAGCATTCGAACAAGTAGGAATCAAAACACAAAACGAATTTTTGACGACTTTTGCTTAATCTTTTAAGTAAAATGTATTATTTTTTAGAGTACTTTTACGAATACGTATGCTCTACTACATCAAACAAGAAATAATTGCCGAGTATTCTTCAAAAATAGCTGCAAATGCACCGATTTCGTAAGCACAATTTTTAAATTTAAAAACGTGGGTAACAACTTTGGATGAACCATTTTTTTCCCCACAGAGAAATACAAATTATTCCACCGTCATTGACGGTTGTACAGTGGCCCTGTACCTTGGTGGGATAGAGATGCAGACACGGCACTACTTATAGGCACATACAAACATGGTTATGAAAGATACAATATGATGAGAATGGATCCAAACCTCTGCTACTTGGGACGCTGTGGTCCACCGGATGGATCTGCAGTGTTGGCAGAGATTTCACCGGAAGTGTAAGTTGGTTTCGTTAAATTTGATAGGCGGCAATACAAAGCACGCCGAACGAAGTTAAATTAAATCTTGGCCGAAGTTGACTGATTTGGTGTTGCGGGAGAGGAATTCGTGAAATTGAAGCCGATTTTTTTTATTGATTATTTTTGTTATTAATTTAAGGAACTATTTTTTATTGTATTTAGAAACGAAGAAGACATGGATAAACCTGGTGGAGATGATGAAGATGAAGAGAGCTGTCTGGATTCTGCTAGTGAAAAACAGCCGCCGTCTGTTGGAAGTACAGCAACTGCGGCGGATACTACAGAAAGTGGAAAATTCTTATGGCCAAGTGGAACAGATATCAACACTCGACTGCGTAAACTGATCACTGCCTTCCAAAGGAATTTCAAGAAGGAAGAAGTTCGGAATGCTCAAAAAGCAAAACGCCAAGAGCGGAAAGAGAAAATTGATCAAATTGTACGAGAAAGGGAGAAACAAAAGTTGGAAGTTTATCAAAAAAGGTGGTCTAAAAAGGAGGAAGCAGATTTCTTTAGAACAGTTTCTTCGTATGGAGTACAGTATAACAGGTATCAAATTTGAAAGAAAAAATACCATAATGGGACTAGCTATTTACTATTGCGAATTAATCATAGAATGGATTATTAACCCTTATTTCTTTTAAATTTCCAGAAAAGAGAAACGCTACGACTGGTCTAAATTCCGTGCCATTTCTCGACTGGATAAAAAGTTTGATGAGACTTTAACAGAATATTATCGTGCTTTCTACGCCATGTGTAAACGAATTTCTGGAAAGAAATTGACCGAAGAAGAAGGTACGTAAACTCAAGAAGTTTTTTTTTTATAATTCCAATCTTTTTGTAAATTTTGCTTTAAAAAACACAATTAAATACATTGCTTACTTTTGGAATTGCAGAGTTTGGTAAGTGGTTATTTTTTGTCATTGCTGTCATGTCTTGTCTCTTCAAACAACTACTGTCCTGTGCCTTCACGCTCACTTTGATAACTCTCTATTTTTATGAATTTGATGTAAATCAAAAGAAATGTACGATTGTATTTTCTATTTTATTTTATCAACAGATCTTATACAAGTTCCAGTTGAACCAGTAACTGAGGAAAGGGCACGACGAACTCTCGAGAGGATTGATTTATTAAATAAAATACGTGAAGAAATTATTTATCATCCACAATTAGATGAGAAATTAAAATTATGTCAAGGTTCTTTGGATATGCCTGACTGGTGGATTCATGGAAGACATGATAAGGATCTTTTGCTTGGTGCTGCAAGGTACAAACAAAGAAATTATTTTCCAAAAAATGTTGAAAAATCTGGCATCTATTTCCGGAAATGGTTCAACACTCTTAAGTTAAGTATTTACCTAAATTTAATCCCATGTTTAATTTTCCTAGACATGGCCTTGGACGAACCGACGTTTTCTACTTAAACGATCCCGATCTTTCATTTCGTGAAATTCTTCGACGTCATATAGCTGGTGAGCCGCTTGTTGATCCGACCGATAAAGCTAAGAAGTCGGACAAGAAATCTAAGAGTGAAGGAGGAAAACGAGACATGGTGGATATTGAAATTAAGGATATTAAGCAAGAACGCGCTGATCAGAAGAGACAGAAAGAAGCAGACGAAGCTGCTGAAAATGAAGCCAAAGAAAAAGAAATTGCCGACAGGAAAGAAGCAGCTGAAAATGAGGAAAAGGAAAAAGATAGAAACGATGACAAAATGGAAGACGAATCTCACAAGCGCACACTCGAAAATTCTTCAGAAGAAACAGATCAGGAATTGATCATTAAGAAAGAACCAATGGAAAACGCCGAAGATGATTCAAAAGAACTGCGACAATTTTCAATCGAAGGGGACGAGAAAATGGAAACTGACGAGGAACGCCAGGAAACAAAACCAGAAGCCGAAGACTTGAAAATTAAAGCTGAGAAAGTAGAAGGAAAATCGGATAGAGATGAACAAGAACCAAGTAGTAAACGAAGAAAACTTAACCAAGAATCGGCCAAATCACCGGCCGATTATTCGAACAAAGGAAAGCGTGATGATGAAGAATCAACAAAATCCAGTGGTTCAGAACTAAATGAAGTTCAAGTTGAAATTAAGGACGAATTTAAAATTACAATTAAATTACCTGCAGAGAAAATGAAGAAAGTTGAAGTACAAGTAAAAGGATCACCAAAATTTTCAGTTCCAGAGCCACCTGCTCCACAACCAACCACAATTCACTTTCCCCAAGATGAAATTACGCTACAACAAATGAAACTCCTTCTTAATCCAGAAAATCTGAGCGGAGATAATTTAGAAGCCCTTGGAAATTTAATGAATCAAATGAATCCAATTCGATGGCCAAGGGATCGCGCAGTTCAAATTCGACTTGAACATGTTGTTCATGCGGTTGAAAAGGGAGAATGGCCGGTGTCAAGATTCTTTACATCAGCAGGGCTAGCCGATATGTTTGAGTACACGCCACAGGGAACACCAGATGCGGCCACACCAGCAAGAGATACACCAACACCAATCTCGGAATGTTCGGATCTTGCACCACCGGAAGATTTGATTATGACTCTTCCACCGGCTGCTCCAGCTCCAGCTCCAACAACTGCCCCTGGTAGGCGGGGCCGAAGGAGACGAATTGCAATTGATGTGGAAACGGAAAGGGCTAAACTTCAAGCTCTTCTTAATCATGGCCTCCATAATTCCAATTTGCTTCCACAGATGCAAAGACTTAACTCCCTTAGAGGAAATAACAACAGCAATAATACAAATAATCAGAACCAATCTTCACAACAGCAACAGCCAATGGATAAAGAAGATTCGTCAGAGGGTGAAGCTCCACCACCACCCACAAATAGAAATGCACATTCCAAGTTTCAACCCCCACCGGCTCATCAACATCATTCAAATATTACATCGTCTCTCCTAAGAAGCTCTCATCAGAAGCAACAGCAACAAACGCAACAGCAAAGACAGTCACCCTCACCAAGATTCTCGCCTCAATTGCAACAACAGCAGCAACAGTCGCAAGGGTCAACGCTGGATTTGAGCTTCAAACCGACCGATAGGAATAGCATTGCTGCTGCAGCAATGTCTGCGTTATCTTCCTTGAGTAGCGTGACTGTAACACCGGTGACACTTCAATCGCCAAGTAGTAACAATAATAATAATAACTCAGCACTCGACTTGTCATCAACAAGGTAAGTGGGCATACTGAATTTCATATCTTTTGGATTACGAATTGTTGACGAAAAACTAGACAAAATTTTTAAATTGCCTGTAAACTGTATTAATGGGGTTGGGGATATCGAAAACATAACGAACAAAACGAAAAATATTAATTTTTGGTTTCTTTAGGGTTTCAAATTCGAGACGAGAGCGAGAACGTGGGGGACGAGATTCAGGTCGAGCCACCCCTCAAATGGTTATGATGCCCGAGAAACGAAGGGATCCAACACCAGAACCTTCACCAACGGAACGGGAAAGGCCAAAACAATCAAAACTTGAAGATATGTTGGACAAATTACGGAAACGTACAGTAAGTTATTATAATATTTTGGTGCGACAAAACGCCGTTTAAAGAATTATTTGCAGCCGAGTAGGACTCCACTATCTTTGATGAGCTCGACATGCTTCGTCGTCTTACCATACGTCGATTTAGTACCATAAATCATGAATTTTACTTGTTATAGCTTGGTGATGAAGCTGAAACGGCTCCTTTGCCAGTCGAAAAAGAAAAACGAAGAAAGAAATTGGATGAAATCGTACTCGGCCTTTCTGCATCCAAAGGTCATTCCTCCTCGTCCATGTTTTCTCCCCCAGCAGCCCGTGGAACGCGTGGTTCTTCACCAGCCAGTAGTGGCGCTAGTACAAATCGACTCCAATCTCCACCAATGACCATCTCAGCTGCAGCTTCCGCTGCTGCCGCAGCGCATCATCAAAACGCTAAGGACATTGCTACCTCTCAAGCAAACATGTTCAACAATTCCTTGCTCAGTGCAACATTATCTTTATTCAATTCCGCAGCCGGTAAAGAGTTCTCACGTCAACTGGCGGGCCAAGCTGGGTCAACGTCAATAAATAAAGGAAAAGAAGGGCTACAAAGAGCAAACCTACCAGGGCCATCTCCCTTAGCTGAAATGCCAAAATGCGATTTTAGTCGTTTAGCAGAACTAGC
The DNA here is from genome assembly GCA_019775825.1 of Neanura muscorum. NCBI lineage: Eukaryota > Metazoa > Arthropoda > Collembola > Poduromorpha > Neanuridae > Neanura > Neanura muscorum. The sequence goes on along the minus strand of JABASL010000267.1, from coordinate 5,176 downwards.
CGTACCAAAATTTGACCTCTTCTCACAAGATGCCAAAGTTAACAAATGGTTAGCCGAACATGCAAACCTTACACCCGAGAGACCGGTGAGTCCAGAACTTTTAGATGGACGGAGACGGCGAAGACCGAGAGTTGATCCCATGCTATTGGACTGGAACAAATTAAGTGGTGATGAGAATGTAACGGTGATTAATCGCATTACTGGTAAAAAGGTAAGAGTAATGTTGACATTTCTTTTATAATTTGACAAACAATTTTGCTAGAGCTAAAAACTTTTTAAATTTTAGATAACTGGACCAAAGGCTCCACAGTTAAAACACCTTGGACACTGGCTTAGTGAAAATCCAGCATTTGATGTGGATCCGAGATGGTCTGATTTAGTAAGAGAAAAAGGAAATCTTTCATCAGATTTACAGAGAAGGGTTCCTGGAGGTGGAGGAAGTGGCGGCGGAGGTGGAGGTCCTGGAGTCGAAAAGAAGAAAGGGCCTGGAAGGCCACCTATGCTAAGTACTCAACCGCAAATAAATACTTCGACAGCAAATACTGCTTCATCCATTCCCACATCTTCGGCAAATGCTTATTCTTCATTGGGAGCATTTTCGTCAATTCCAGGTACGGCTTCGCCGCGCCTGTTTCGAAATTCCTTCAATTGTTAACTGAAACACGTGATTCTGCTTCGAGGTGAGTTGCAGCAGAAACACCAAATTGTTAAAACGTTTTTGTGTTTTTAGGACTCTCTGGACTAAATCCAAATTTACTGGCCAGCTTACCATTAGGATCACTCGATCCAAAGAATCCTCTTTTCATGCCCTTTGGAGGACTCGGCTCATTGGGTGGATTAGGCAATTTAGGTTCTCTTGGAAGTCTGGGATCCTTGGGAAATCTAAGTAGCCTAGGGCTCTCGAGCTCATTATTTGGATTCGGTTTTCCTGGAATGGAAATGGGAGAAAAACCGAGTAAGGAGTCTGGACACTCCACTGGAGGAAGTGGAGCTCAGCAATCAAGTTCGTCCAGTAAAAAAGAAGAAAAGAAACAAAAAGGGAATTCATCCTCCTCTTCGGCTGCACTAGCATCCCAAAATATGTTGTCCAGTGCTCTGCCCTTTTTATTTCCAAATCCTGGTCTAATGTACAATCCTCTAGGTTTGGGTTCCTTTCCATTGGGGGGAATGAATCCAAGCTCTTTTGGAAGTATGGGATCGAGTACAATGCCAAATGGAATGGGAGGAGCTATGGGATCAAGTAGTGGCGGAGGTGGGGGCAGTGGGAAGAAAGGAGGGAAAGCTAGTGCAGCGTCTGCGGCATCGCTAAGCATGGCTGGACTAGCCGGACTTAATATTCCTTCCCTGTTAAAGAAAGAAGGACAAATGGAAAAAGGTAACCAACGAGGGAAGCATAGTCCAGCAGCCGCGGCCACAACGATCACACAACCCGGCCCAAGTCAAGCCACGCCCACACCGGTTCTACCACCTCAAAATCCAGAGGACTCTGATGATGAGAGTATGAAAAGCCTAATGGGAAATCATGCTGATGATTTACCAGATGAAGACTCACCGAGTGAAAACGCTGAACGAATTGTGTTGAAAGGTAATTTCAAATAATCAAGGTCAAGATGGTCAAGGTATAGGTGGGTTAGTTAGTTTAAATTAACTATAATTAAAATTCTAGTGGCATAACAAACTAACCTCATTATATGAACTGTTGCTTTGTTTTTTCCAGAAAGTAAAGAATTAGAAAAGGAATTGGCTCAGCAAAAAATGGAGACAAGGCGAGAACGACGGGTGAGGGACCGTTCGTCACTTCTTGTTGATGCTCCACGCGGTGGCCTAACAGCGGCTGAAAGACAACTCCTAATGGTAAAAAAGAAGGAACGATTAGCCAAAGAGGATTCACATCCAACACGAGAATCAGGCCGAACGACAAGGCGCTCAGCAGCGGCAGCGAGCCGAAGTCGATTGGAAGATGCTGTTAGTAAAATGAGAAATTCTGACCAATCGGGAGATAACTAAATTAGAAAATGCTGTTGGGATGATGCTAAAACATATAAGAAATATTGCAAGGAATGTGAAAACGCAACGATTTGTTTCATGTGCGCTGGTAATAATAATTGACTGTTTAATTTATTAAATACGCTTAAGTAACTATATTATGACTAACCTAAACTTTTTTTTTTGGCTTTCTTGTTTTTTATTTTAATTTTTTTGTTTCAATGTTATGAAAAAGGACTACTATTTGTAAATTAGAAAATTGAGGATTGCATTACTAGTTAAATAATCTTTATACTTGATTTCTTAAAGTGCTCCCAAATGTAAATTAAGTTTGAGTACTTGAATAATTATAAAGGAGGGAGGGGTGTAAAAATAATGTACAAGTGGATTATACTCCCCAATCCTCCATTTGTGTAAATGTTTAAATTAATCTTTAGCCTAACCTATGACCTACCTAAACCTAAACTTCTTTGTTTAATGGTATAAAAATTGTTCTCAGAAACTGAACTTGGAATCAGTTTTGACAAGCATTTCATGATGGTATTGTGTAAATTATTAAGAAAAAATGTATACTGACTGGAATTTAGATTTGATTTAGAATTTATGTTTAAATTTAATTAGTAAATAAATTTATGTCGTGACGTTGTGACCTATTTGGGTTCCAATTAATTTGTGAGCGTTAGCCGTTTGGATGGGGTGGGTCCATCCAACGGCTGGTGGAGGATTCATCCAACGGCTGGCTGATCATCCTTCGAACGGCTGACCGGCCTTCCGGTTCCAACCCGTCGTAACGGGTAACGCTCTGATGGCAGAGGGATATGTCATGTCAGCTCACCTTCTGAGATTGTACACTGGGAGTGGGAAGCTATTTCTCTGGATTGGAAATTAACCGGTAGGAAAAGAGCCGACTGACTTTGATTGACCTCAGCTGGATAAGGTCAACCGCCCAAAAATTTTATTGCTTCCTTCGTTTCGTCTTTCCAATCGCCCCGGGGTGAAACGCCAACGAGCTTGAAAGCATTTGTCTGCTTGACATGTGCGAAGTGAAGGGAGAAACATGTGTTTTCATGAGTAAAAATATTGCATCATCTGTTCCTTCGGTATTCCTCTTGACCTTTCTCTGTTGTTTGTTATCATCAATTTACTTCACATTTGAGGTAAGATTAATCAAAGATTCATCATGATTAAGGTTTTTAACAATGATTCCTTGTGCGTTTGTTACAGTTTTTGTCTTTACTTTTTTTTAGTACCTAAAGAGAAGTTTTAGGGTCAAAAGTTGGCATTTGAGGGGTTACGGTTAACTTCGAGTGGCCAGGTTCTAACGACCACACCCACACCTGACTCCGGTGACCTTTAGTAGTGAGCCTACGAGCTACAAAAACCAAAGGTATCACTATGTTGCGGCTTGTGAAGGAAGCCCTTGGAACTGAAACGTTTGAGCCAACGGGTACTCTAGGCGGAGGATCAATCTCTTCTGGAGCTTCCTACTTTACGGATCATGGCCAAGTATTTGTCAAATGGAACAGTGGATCTAATGTAATCAATAATTACTCAAACGGATATTGAATTCTGAACTTAAGCATGTTAACCAATCCCAAGGATATGAAGAAATTGATAATGAATACGTTATTTTAGGCCATGCAAATGTTCGAAGGAGAGAAGGAAGGGCTACTGGCAATTCTAGATCCAAAGACTGTACGATGTCCAAAACCAATCAGCGTTGTTCCATTGGGTAAAAATGGAAGTGCAGCTTTAGTCATGGGAAATATTTTCATGAAGCCTATTACTTCAGATTTACAGCAAGCCAAACTTGGAGAACAACTTGCAAAGTAAGAATTCATAATTGGAGATTAGTCAGAGTGTACTAGCCATTATCCTATTATCACTTTTAATTTTATCTACAGGATGCATAGAAAAAACAGTATCCAAATTAAACGTTTTGTAATCAGCGACTCCAGAATTAATTCATCAAAGTATGACGATTCTTCATATTCAGAGTCTGATGACGAGTCAAACCCAAGTGGACCAAATCCAATAATCCAATTTGGTTTTCATCTTCCAACTTCATGTGGCTATCATTCACTGGATAACAATTGGAATCCAAATTGGGATGTACGTGTCCGTACTTTTTTTTTCATATTTCTAGAATATTGTTATTAAATTCTTTTACCTCTTCAGGAATTTTATATCAGACAGAGGCTTCAACCGCTTGTGGACACATTGATCAAATCGGTAAAAACCAATGCCTTCAATAGTTCCGCTTAAGCTCACCGATTCTATGAAAGGCAATTAAGTTCCGCGTAATATTTTAACATGTACCATTATCTTGAATTCTAGCATTCGGACCGAGAACTGATCTATACCTGGCCAGTAGCATCCGCAAAGATCGAGAGGATTTTACGGACAGTCAAGGACTGCAAACCCGCTTTGTTGCATGGAGATTTATGGAGCGGCAATATTGGATCTGCTAACGGTGAACCTGGTAAGTTTGACCAATTTACAATAAATAGGGCACGGATTCCATATTCCTTGCCTCAGCTAAGCGAATTTCTTTTGTTTTTAGTTATCTTTGATCCGGGCGTATTTTATGGACATTCTGAATTTGATTTCGGGATCAGCTCTATGTTTGGAGGTTTTTCAGAACATTTTTATGAGAGCTATCATTCTATTATTCCTAAAGTTAGCGGATGGGAGCGACGGCGTGAAGCTTATGAACTTTTTCATCACCTTCACCATTGGTAAGACAATTTTAATTAGCTGACCTGAAAATGGCGGGTCAATTGTGGTGACCCAGTGAAGATGTCAATACAACGCAACCCAAGGAAAATGAAACTTTTTCTTTTTCTAAACCAGGAACCACTTTGGATCCAGCTATAGAAATAGTTCAATGCAACTCATGAAGAAGATTGCAAAAGTTGATTTGGACAATCATTGATTCCAAAAATACTGATTTACCGAAAATACCGATTTTTAGATGCCGGCGCCGGGATTTCTTGAAACTTGAATAATTTCTTACGTGTAAATCCTTGCACTATTCTATTTTTACGATCTTAAACGTTGACATCTAATTTTCCTAGCCGTACCTGTGCGTCACACAGGTTAATCATTACATGACATACGAATTACTTCGAGTATGGAGCTTATTAAGTTAGTAATATTTCGTAGTGGCGTATTTAGTGGATTAAGATTC